>SJYC01113607.1:0-37691 GCA_006408675.1 Madoqua kirkii
TCACAAAGATGATAAAGTCCACATGCTCAAAGAGAACTCCCTGAAGAAACACTTCCTTCCTTGCACGATCTCAGGAATAATTCCACTTTTAGGGTCACTAACTACTCTCAGTGATGTCACATCTAGGAGGAATCTTCATCTGGGGCTAAGGTCACCGTGCTCTCACTTATTTAATGACACATATCATGCTGGGTGCCTTGGGACGGTCTGCCCCTCGGTCCCCAGGTGACAGAGGCAAGCACTTTGTCTCAGGGCCCCGGGGACGCGGAGTCCGCTCACCTCCACCTCTCCCGTCAGATCTTTGTACTTGTCGCGGATGACGGGCAGGGCAGACTTCTCGCTCAGCGTGTTGGAGCGGTCCCTGAAAGGCTGCTCCAAAGCCGGGGAAGGAGAAGAGCGGCTTATTTCTTTATCACCAAGGCTCAGGCTCCTCTTGTGTGATCCTGGGGGAGATGGATGGCACAAAGGTGCTGATTACTCAGCTTAATCCAAGCAGAGGCTCTTCCTTGCTCACATGACCCTCTTCTCTAGATGCTGGCGTCAGGAGGTGGTCAGAATCACACTTCTCATTCGGTCTATCTGGCAAGTGATACACTGAACACTTTCCCTTGTTCTCTCATGCCCATGCCTGAGTCCCCTGCCTTTAATTTTCTCCATTACGCTTCTTTAATCTGTCACAATACTTCCGTAACTCTGAGTGTGGGATCACTGGAGTCTGGAGGACTAGAGTCTTTCTAAGTATCAGTGTGCAAGAGTGCGGCTGCTTTTCCAGTCATCACTGATGGATTGGTACTGACTTCCTCTATCCTTCTCAATGAACAGAAATCAATGAGCCCTTCTGTCAGGGTGGGATTAAAACCAAAGGGGCAAACTCAAATGCCTTCAGAGAGCAGGCGGGCAAAGGAAATGACTGAAGCAGGTCAGCTGGAGAGGAACGTGGTGGAACCATGACACAGGGCAGACCTCACATCATCTGCTGGAGGGGATGATGCTACTCCGCTCCAGCTGATCATCAAGAGGTGGGAACGCAGGCCTAGGACTGCCGATACCATGCCTTTCCAAGAAAAGCTACAAATCCAGGTTGTGAAGTGTCATGGTTTTTATGCATCGGCAACTGCTTCACACATTAGAAATCCTTCAGCGTGGGTCAGTCAAAACAGGTCTGCAGACTGGACCCAGATCCACAGGTACTACATGGCACCTCAGGATGAAAAGACATACTCTGTAGCCAGGGATCAACAGCAGAACTCACTGGCCCACAAGGGGGTCAAACCATTTCTCTGGCTCTTTTAACACGGCACACTTCTCCCCAAAACAAGCCAACAAACTGACCATGTGCTGCACTTAGTTTCAACCCCCAAAGCTGTCATCCAATGAATACTGGTTTAATTTCAGTTCAGTCTCAGGGACCAACTTCTTATTCTAAGAGTGAGCAAACACTTAAATGCAGTGGGAGAAACCAGGAGGTAAAATCTGTGTTGAAAGCTACTCACCTTGAACAGAAAGGTCAAAGGTTGCTAGCTCATCTTTGATCATTTCTTCGCTGGATTTCATTTTGCCTTGTGAATTGGCCACCAAAAAGTCAAATTTGCTGATTTTGGGCTTCTCGCTCTGAAACTCTCCGAAGTCGTCTGTGCACTCCTTGGGGGTGTCGTGAGAAGCGGTGCTGGAGGCCGGGCTCAGGTGCACAGCCTCTTGGCTCCGCTCGCCTACAGGCAGGTCTTGTCTGGTGAAATCCCTGAAGTCCCCGCTTTCATATTCCTTTGGCTCATTGGCCTGCAGGATCACGTCCTTAAAATTGGCGAAAGCTGGGAAAGTGGTCTCTGGAAGAGGATCCTCGCTGGCGAAGGTTGTGACTTTGGAGAGAGATGTCACGGTGAGGTTTTCGGAACTGCCAAACGAAGTCTCTTTCTTTTGAAGAACTGAGGCGGCTGCCGAGGCTCTGCTTCCTGCTGAGAGGACAAATGGGGACAGTTTTCTGCCCTGAGAGGCATCATCCCTGTCTGACCAGTCATAGCTCGTAAGTGTGCTCACTGTAAAATTGCTACTGTAGGTTCCAAAAGCAGATATTTTAAGTCCTCTATATCTGAAAGGGAAATAAGACCCCACAATTAGAGGCAAGCTCACCATGTAGGCAAAATGCCCTAAACTCTGCAGAAGCAAAATGTCTAGCGTCTTTGATTAGTTGCATGCGATATTGGAATTGACTAAATTTAGAGCTTGTACTAAAATTAAAGGAGCTGGGCTGTAAAATCTGATCTTTAAAAACCCACATTAGCCTTGAGTTCATTTATATTTAGTAACAAAGAATCCTTTTCTTCCGGTATGACAATTCCTAAAAAAAAAGACAGGATGATATACATCCACAAATGTATATACTGTTTGACAGAAGGATAGGGTCATTTAATAAAATGTCCATTCAATTGTAAACTTGAAAATGTATTTACAATATTCCCTGCCCCAAACAAGTCTCTTACGTTTTGACTTCATTGGAACATGTTCATTTATAACATGCTCATATGAAATGTATATGACACACTAATTAAAAGCTGACTATCTTGAAACTAAAGGAAAAAAATGTTATAGCTAACTTTTAATCAATTACTAGGTGTTTCTGTCTAGGCAAGGCCAAATATGAGAGTTTAATTAAGTAGTTACTTACCCAGTTGTTATTTTGGTCACTATGGACGCCATACTGCTGTGATGGGAGTATGAGGGGAAAAAAAAAATCAACCTAAGCTAACTTTAGCCTCTAAACAAATAGAATCAAAGGTCTGGGTCCTCTTCGGCTCTTGTTTCTCTTTCAACTATGTGTAACCTCCTCATAAAAAAGTAAAAGAAAGAAACACTGGGGAGGAAGACTCATTTTACATGCTTAATATATATTTAAATAATTTAAGAGGTGGCACCAAACAGCAAAAATAATATAGATTTTTAATTTAGACAGACTTGCATTCAACTCCCAGCTGTGCCACCTACCACTTGTGTGACACTAGGTGAGCTATTTCTCAACTTTGGTTTGCTTATATGTTAAAAAAAAAAAAAAAGACCAGGCACTTGGAAAGGTTGTATTGTGACATTAACGATATGTGTGTAAAGGGACCAGCCCAGAGTCTAGTAAGCAGCACAGCTATTATTATATAGTGCAGTTGCCACCAGCCTCAATGTGAAATTTAGCTGCCTGCCTTAGGGCTTAAAATAGAATTGTTTCAAAGTAAAATGTGAAAAGTCAACCCATCACTTTGGTGGTCTTAGTGGGGAAAATTTCTTGCCCATTTTCTTGAAGCCAAACCAGCTGGGGCTGAGTCATACTGGTGTGGAGAAGCCGCCTTCCAGCACCATGACCCATTTAATCTGGCCAGGATGCATTTGGTCTCATTTTGGTCACTGTCTGCTGCTGCTGCTGCTGCTGCTAAGTCGCTTCAGTCGTGTCCAACTCTGTGCGACCCCATAGACGGCAGCCCATCAGGCTCCCCCGTCCCTGGGATTCTCCAGGCAAGAACACTCGAGTGGGTTGCCATTTCCTTCCCCAATGCATGAAAGTGAAAAGTGAAAGTGAAGTTGCTCAGTCGTGTCCGACTCTTAGCGACCCCATGGACTGCGGCCCACCAGGTTCCTCCATCCATGGGATTTTCCAGGCAAGTGTGCTGGAGTGGGGTGCCACTGCCTTTTCCGTTGGTCACTGTCTACTAGGTAAGAAAGCCAAATGCAAGACTTCCTCTCCGACAACCAAAAACAGGGCTTACGAGAAAAATCCTCAAAAAGTTCTGTGACCTAGATTCTCATAACTCAGTTAAAAGGTGAGCCAACACTGGGTCTCCTCGTTTCTCTTACACAGCAATGCCACCTGGCCTATGAGAGGGAAGCTATTCCTGACATTGCTCCTCTAACAGTGCACCCCAATTGTGCTGGGTGGGGTGCCACTGCCTTTTCCGTTGGTCACTGTCTACTAGGTAAGAAAGCCAAATGCAAGACTTCCTCTCCGACAACCAAAAACAGGGCTTACGAGAAAAATCCTCAAAAAGTTCTGTGACCTAGATTCTCATAACTCAGTTAAAAGGTGAGCCAACACTGGGTCTCCTCGTTTCTCTTACACAGCAATGCCACCTGGCCTATGAGAGGGAAGCTATTCCTGACATTGCTCCTCTAACAGTGCACCCCAAGTTTCTCTCTCAACCCTATTAGGAAAAGGGCACTAACCTAATATAAACAGTAGGGGAAAAAAAAGATTTAGGTGAAAACATACAGTTTAGAATGAATGAAACAAGACTTTAGAGAGAATGCCTTCGTAGTCTCCGGCTGTGGTGTTTGTTTTCCCCACTATTTAAAGGGATCAGAGGGTTCTCTGACTCAAATTAAGTGAAATTCAATCAAAAGGCAGATTCAGTTAAACACAAGATGAGTGAGTCTGCAAAGGGTTCATTCAGAAGAATGTGTCACAACATGAACTTTTCATTATTAGATCCGCCCAGAAAGCTCTTTGAAGAAGCTATGTTATGAACTGCTCCTAGAATCTCATCTACTAAATTGGTAGCAATTTTCATAGAGACCAAAGATAAATTTAATAAAAAGTTAAGCTCTTATTCAACCACAACTAAGTTGCTATGGTAATAAAAAAGATCCTTTTGTGCCATTATGCAACAAGAAAACACAAATTAAAAAAAAACAACCAGAAATGATTGTGATATAATCAGGTAAAAGGCATTACAAACACTAAGGGAATACCTTAGTTGAACAGCTTTCAAGTATTTTATGTAATACTTTAGGTCTTCAGCAAATCTTATTTTTACTATGAATGATAAACAACATTTTGCCTTTTGGAACAACTCACAGAAATGACCAAACAAAAGACTAAAATGGAAATATTCTGTATTCTAAAAAATAAAGAGTAATTATACAGGATATATGAAAGTTAAACCTCAAAGCTGATTTTTAAATTTTACTTTTGCTTATTTACTGGTTAGACAGTGTAAAAAAAAAATAAGTTACTAAAGTGCAATTCATTTGGACACAAAAGGAAGTACTGCTATTATATACGGCACATAAGAACACTGTATTCCTAAACCATAGCACTTTATAAGCAATATAAAAATGAGTTGTATTTCCTGGCATGGTGAATATTAGTAAACCATTTTTTTTTTTATGTGGTAAATCAGTTCCCTAAGTATAGGTTAAACCAAGAAAATTCTTCATTTTCCACATTAACAGTTCTGTTTTCTAAGCAATCAAATGATATGTATTACTATATGTTGGTCTTAAAAATATTAAGAGATTCTGTAAAACCTACAACATGAGTGATGGAAAAATAACATGGAATAACCCACATTTTATATTGTAATCACTGAAGTTACTGTAGGTGAGTTTTCAATTTGACAGCTGAATTCTGAAGACTGCAAGAGAAAAAGGAAAACAAAACAGAATGGATGCAATAAAAGGAAGAGAGAATCACTACTGTTTCCAATTCTACTGGAAAACTCTTGGGCTGTGCTGGATTGAACTGCAATCGCACACACACAATGCACCAAATTGTGTGCTGTAATATACTTATTTGTTTGCAACCAGCAATGTCCTATTACCAAGCCAGAGGAATAAACTGTGCAATCCGCTTTCCATCATGGGTCTCAAATCAAGACGTGGCTTTCCAGCTTATGCTGGCAAGTAACCCCATCAGTCTCTCCCATAACCTCTATTCAAATCCCATCTGAAGAGATGTTGTACATGAGGACAAGGAATTTCCTGGAACAAAGAATGTGAGCTGCCACTACAGGACACAGAAGGCCACACTGAATTCCATGTGTCTTTTCTAAAGCTGTAAGCATGTGCCCAGGTGATTAAGAGTTACTAGCTTTTGAGAAAAGCATTTAGAAAAAGAAAAAAGAAAAGAGATACATGTGCAAATTCCACCAATCCTCAGTGTTTAACAGAGCAGTAAAAATGTTCATTGGGGTACGGAATTTCCAATACTGATTTAGTCCAAACTCTGTTTTACCAAAGCAAGTCATGAAATATTTATACACTTAAACTTCTGTCCATTTCTGTTCTTACTCTCCTTCTGAGATCAGTCATGTTCACAGTCTCTGTTAACTGCAGAGCCTGGTTTGACTGTATTGTCTTAAGGATCAAACACCCAGACGGTGTTGTTAAAGAAAACAGGAATCAAAGTGATCACAGTATAAGCATGACAGGCCATAAAATGCCTTCCGGTATTTTCTAAGCTGCATAGAAACCTACCATTCTTCATTTGTACGGACCCATGTAAATCTAAGGTTTAAGTGCCGTCAGGCTATCAGTAAGCACCTGTAGGTTTCTGGGTCAGTGTTTTAAATTCAATTAAAAAAAAAAAAAAAAAGGTAATCCTCTGGATATTTTTAGTTGGAGGAGGCAGAAGGCCATGGAATAGTGCCAAGCCATACAGTGGGGCATGGTCATCATTAAAAAAAATCTCATTAAAAAAACATTAAATGAGCACAGAAGATGGCAATTACAATTGGAGCCTTTTGGCCACACAAGGAAGAGGGCAGCACCCAGGAGAACCCCCTATGTATATCACCCCATATACAGTGACCCTGTACAGCCAACATTTTCCAAAACAACTTATGAAAAGCATTCAACTGATGGAAAAACGAAGCTGGAAGCTCTTTAAAAATAAAATGGCTTGATTTTTTGGGTTACTTTAGGATTTAGCCCAGCTTCTTTGATATTGACAAAATTATCACTACTTTTAAAAATCAGTAGGGATTTTAATGAGAAACACAGAGTGACTGTAAAATATAAATACATCAGAATAATTTCTCAGACACCGAGGTGTGAAGTCAGGCACTATCTGCATCTCACTTTACTTGGCATGGGGGTAAACAAAATAGTATTTCTGGGTTTGTTGGAACTTACAGAAGAGAATATAGTCCTGCAAGTCTTTATTGCGAGTTTACATTGTTATCTGTATTATCAAAACTTCCTCCCTAAAAAGCAGTGTTCCTTTTATTGAGTAATTGCTCAGTTTTTGAATGTGATTATGTTTTATGCACAGTTATGTTCATTTTCTGCAGCCTGACTTAAAAGAGCGAGCAGCTGAAGAGGCCCCAGATGGACCACTCCACCCCTCAACTCCACTGACAAGGGAATTCCTTCACCAAAGCCAGAAGACAGGCACAGAACATTCCAAAGGAACGGCAACTGACAATTATGCTAGACAGAAGCTACACAAATCCTTCTTCCAGATTAGTTAGCACAGATCATAATTAAAACATAATGTGATTACACAAGGTTTTGCAACCAAGTATTATTCAACTTGCTAAAGCATTATGCTCTGGAAAACACAATATTTTGAAGGGCAGACCCACATTTTCTTAGTCTCATATGCAGTCTCCACACCCGCACCCTCCCCCCAAAAGGCATACTTCAGTTACTGAAAGTAATCTCTCAGGAATTCTATTCCAAATCTTCACCTTCAATGTTTTAATTTCCCTTCTGACTCAAATTTTTAAAAGGAAGTGTCAAAATATAAGGAAAAAAATTAAAACCATGGAAATAACTGCTTTCCCTCAAAGTTTTTCACTATTAATATACTCTAAAATGGTAAAAAAAAAAAAAAAAAGGCACCCAAATTTGGCTTACTTTTGTGGCTGACTTTCAAGGGTCTTTCTAAAAAAACACTTCTTTTCTTAAAAATGCAGAGTTAAGAACTTGCCTCACGGACTAAGTTAAAAAAAGACCAAAGGAAGGTGACTTCATAATACATTCTGAAGCTAGAAAGGTAATGCAGCCTACAGTTAGAGCATAAAGTACTCAACTTCAAACTCCAATCAAATCCAGTCCTGGAGACTCTCTAGCATTAACAATGAGCACTTTCCATTGCAAAGATTATCTAAATTTGGTTCATGTATATTCTGTTCAGAAGTCCATCTCAATATCATTTGATAATTTAATTTATAGATACCTAGTTATTAACAGATGTGGCCCTCTTTCCCCAACACTAAACTGAGGTCTTTCCTTTCTCTCTCAGTTTAACTCCTAGTTGAGGCAGGCTCCAAGATGTTTACAAAGCAATAAAATCGACTCAGTTTTGTCACTAGAGGTAAGGAATAAAATTTCTAACATGTAACATAATGTAAGGTTTATACTTTTTAAATGTTTTAAGTTATGTTTTAATCCAGTGCCATGTTAAACAGTTATATCAGTGGAATTATAAGAAGAAAAGGCTAAAATGTACCAATACTTTCTTAGGAAAAAGGTGTTTGAGGAAACAAAATAAACAAAAAGGAAAAAACTCTCTAACCACAGGAGGCTTTAAATCTGATATGGACCAGATATTTTTCTTTGGTCTAACCCTGGAGAAGTATAAATTACACACATCCCCACACTTTCAAAATATGCCAAAAATTATTTATTAACGTAGGACTTACAGATCACAAAAGAGAGTGATACAGAAGAGCTGGAAAAAAAGTCATCAGAATAAGCATGCAGATCAGTATTTGCAGAGGAATATACCAAAGCAAGTTCGAAAAGGCACATTCACACAGAAAATGTACCAACTGGAAAAAAAAAAAAAGACATCAGAAAAGCAGCCAAAAAATAATAATAAGGCGCTGATTAAAATACAAAGATTTTCAATGTCAAAGAAGAGCTACTTTACAGATAGGTAAGTAGGTAGCTACAGAAGTCTTGCTAACCCTTTGACAGTGTCACAAAGAGGGTCAGCTCTTTGCGGACAAAAGCAGCCTAGTTGAAATTATACGCAGCAAGGGCTCAAAGGGTTAAATGTAATAATACGCAGAGAAATCAGGCAATGTTATTAGTATCATCTACCTTCCGTACAAAGAATCATAGCAGGAGTTAAAAGAGACAGTATCCCCTTCAGAGTTAAGTTAGGGTTTCCAAACAGGATTAAGGTCCGGAGATAAACTACTACTAGGTCTTATTCTCTCTTCATCGGCTCACTTCTTATTTTTCCAACAAAATGTACCTTTCAATCCACAATCTAAGAGAGCAAGAGCTCCTGTGGTCAAGATGAGAATAATGTAAAACCAAATTGCACTGGAGACGTCTCTGTTATTTACCTTCTCCAATACATTCACACAGCACTCTGCTCAAGAATAATACTGCTCAGTGGTCAGACTTCAACCCCTTTTACAACCACTCTAAAGGGATACTGCTCCTTTTGGACAGGAGGTTTACAGATCAAAAGGAGAGAACAATCCGCTTTTAAGAATATCGTCAAGTTGAAGAAACTTGGCTTGAACATTACAGGTTCCAAGCTGGGAATGTTCCAAACATACATAATAGGACATGAGCACAGAAGATTATTTTAACAAGTCAATCAGAACAAGCTCAGTCACGAAACCAATCTCCCCTCCCAAAATGGGAAAGGAAAAAAAAAAAAGACACCCCAAGCCCAGATTAGACTCATCTCATAACGACATCTAGTTTGGCACTGTGAAAGAATAGAGACTCACTTTCAGAAAAATAGCTTCTAATTCATAACTTCAGAGTCCAAAAGGCTAGTGTAGATGTTATGAGATTTTAAAATAAAAAGTCACTATTACTGTTCAGAAACAGAGCGCTTTGCAACCGACTGCTGCAGCTTAAGCAGCTCATACAAAAAAGAAAAGCAGAATCTCTCCAGCAAACAAAGAGCAGCAAAACAGAAAAAAGAAAAGAAAAACATCTGAGGAAAAGTACATTAAAAAAAGAAGTAGACAGGCAGGGGCACAAGTTGCCCTGCAGAAGCCCATTGCACTTGGCAAAGGCCTTAGCAAAGAGCCCGTGAGACACAGCACTCCTCCAATACCTTGCTCCCGATGCGGCACCCTGTTTAAGACCATTTCCAACATCCCAATAGCCAAAAGATGGATGTAATTTTGTTTTCTGACTTGACCAATTTGATGTATGCAAAAGCCATCATACTTTACAACTTCTGCCTGAATCTGTAAACTGGTTAAACAACAATGAATCCTTCACACATGTATGCATTTTTCTGGAATAATACAGTAATGCTGAGATATTTCTCATTATTAAAGGCCACAAAATAGGTGTATCTTTCTATATATATATATCAAAGAATGAAACAAAATAAAGACTAGGACACTTGGGAATCTAGTTTTTCTGACAGAAAGTTGGACTAGAGAATCAACTGCTACATGTAAATCCACATGGAATTTAAACAGGGTTCCCTTCTAAGATGTTCTCAAACATTTTCTGAGGAAGTTAGTAGTTACCCTATTCTACCATCTATAGATTCGTTACAATTTAATACTTCTAGTCATAGCGTTAGCACTGAAAACCTTACCTGAATCCCACTAACAACTGGCGCCCTTCTCCTTGCCAGACCCTGGCACACAGGGCACCCATACACAAGTTCTTGCCCTCTTCTTCTCTTGTAGGGATGTGGCAAACTGCAGTACCACTGGCTAGACATTTTTACTTACTTGGCCTAACACGAGTTGGTTTCTGCAAACCAAAAAGAATCCTCTATGGGCAGCTGACAAGCTTACCCCAGAGAAGAAAAAAGGAGCAAACACTGACCTCACTCACAGAAACAGAGGGACAGTACTGACACCGCAAACGTCTTGATAAAGTTTCTGGCAATGTGTGGCTCGTTTAGCAGTGGATTTTGATGCGCCTCGAACACCAAGCTGGTGTCGGGTTTCAAATACCAAACTATTTTAGCTATCCAAGTTTCACTGTCTTCACAGTTACCACATATTCGAGTAGCCAGAGAATCAAAAGCAACACTGCTTTAAAAGGACTGCAATGAGGAGGTTAATTATCAGACATTCATGAAGGTTAAGAGGCAGAGCCTTCCTCTTCTGTAAAGGAACACCCACAGAACCACCTCTGACATCTGCGTCACCATCACCAGAGTAATCTCACCAATTCCTCACCTGCGGCAGGAGGATGCTGGCCGCTAACTGTCGGTAAATCCAAAGAGCTATCAGACATGACATGCTTAAGCTCTCCTCCCACATCAGCCAGTTTCATGTCAAACTGAACAGAGAGTGCGTCTTCCGAGTCCTCCTTGCCGACACTGCTGCCCCCAAGGGAAGGGAGATCGAGGGACTTCACTGAAGCAGAGTCTTCTTTGGTGTGTCTGAAAGCCACCGCTTTCTCTCCCAGGGATTTGTCCGAGTTCACAGAGGAAAATTTACTGGAGTGGAAGTCAGCAAAATCATCATCGCTCTTGCCCGAAGAAGTGCTGTCTTTCAGCTCTTCACCACCTAGTCCAGATCCCTCCAGAGAGAGCTGTTTGAAGACGTCATATTTCGTGGACGTAGCAGCAGAGTTTTGTCCACTCTTCCCTGCGATGCCTGTGCTGCTGGTTAGAGGACCAGGACTAGCTTCCTCTTTAAGGGCCTCGTATTTGTCATCTGCCTTCTGCTCTGACGAAACAGAACTATTACTGAAAGCCATAAAATCTGCAAAGTCATCCTGTTCCCCGACAGAGGTTGGGCTAGAATATTCCCCGAAAAGGTTGAATTCTCCAAAATCATCAGCCAAACTAGCAGTCTTGGTTGCCGCCGATGCTGTACTGGGTGCCGCAGACCCTGCTGGCTGGGGTCGTGCGGAAACGGATTTTGATACGCTGAATGCAGCTGAAAAGGACAATGGTTTCTCGTTGCTGCAAGTAACTGAGGAAAACATATCTAGATCTGCTAAGTTCAGAGGATTTTTCACTTGTGTTTGTGCTTTCTGTTGGGGAGCTCCTGAGGGGAAGGTGGCTGGAAAAGGTTTGTCTTTTGCTGGTGGCTCTAGTGGTGAGATACTATCGGCGGTTTAAAATCAGTGAAGCCATCGTCGGTCCCTGCAGATCTGAATTCTGCAAAGTTTTCTCCTGAAAGAAAAAAACACAACCAAATACAGAAGAATGCCAAGCTGCAAGGCACACGATGCAAAGCACTTTACAGAACAAGCGTGTTACAGACGCGTGCCTCACAGGCGTCGCATTACTTAACCACTAGTTTGATAATACCCACACCATGTATCCCTTTTGTTTCCACACTGAAAGCTAGTGACAGGGAAATAAATGAAAATCAAACCGAACACACGTATCACATCTTTTTCATTTTCTCATTTCAGTGTGCTAAGTCTGTACCAGCGCCTTCAACTGGCCGAAAGCACTCTCTCAGGATGCTTCCTCACTGTGGCTACCCAGCCAAGCCTCCAGGAGAATAAGAAATGGGTGCTGGAGGTACCCGAAGAGAGGCATACTAAAATCGTGGCCCTTTAAAGATAAAATGTGTTACACAGTGATCAATCAGGGGAAAAAAAAATCACGGTACCTATGAAATATTACAAAGAACCCTGCATCAAAAAGTTAGGATATACAAGACTCTGCTCAGTTAGGCACTTAAAGCTTATGGTTAGACACTATGTGGTTTTGCTGAAGTATACAGAGGCATTAATTTGAAGGAAATTTGGTGAAAATTTCTGAAAAGGCATCTACTTACTTGCAAAGCATCTTTGCTAAGGGCATATTACAAAGTATTGATAGCTTCTCCCCACGCTGTGCGACAAACAAACTGAATCTTACAAAAAATAAAAAAATCTATGAGTGCTTGGGCTTTTCTTGAAGTCAGCCATCTCACGGTACCAATCAGCTTTTATTCCTATTAAAATTCAAAGGCATCTGAACACCAATTCTGTTATTAGAAATTTAGAGGGTTGGATTCAAACTTTATTTTATACTGGGCTACTCTGGGGATAGAGTTACTGACAGAGTTTATTTTTTAGTTAAAGAAAATAGGTACTAAGGTATTTCTCAGAAATAAACAGACGCAGTTGAGATGCTGGTGAAGAGTCTGGGCCACGGCTCTTCACGGGGCTTCTGTTCATCATTAGCACGGTCACGCCATCACGCGGGCTTCCCTGGTGGCTCGGACGGTGAAGCGTCCGCCTGCAGTGCGGGAGGCCTGGCTTCAGTCCCTGGGTTGGGAGGGTCCCCTGGAGGAGGGCATGGCAACCCACTCCAGCACTCCTGCCTGAAGGATCCTCAGGGACAGAGGAGCCTAGTGGGCGACAGTCCATGGGGTCACGAGGAGTCGGACACAACTGAGCAACGAAAGCACAGCAGAGCGTGTGCCCACTCACAGGCATGACGTTAGGACCTTCAAACAAGCTCCACTTTCTAAGAGCACCTGAAGGTCTCCCATAAAATCCACTAGGCTATACCAGGTAATGAAAGCCAGAGGTAAACCGATTATAAATATAGCTATACTAACATCACTTGTTATTTAAAAAGACGAGTGCCATTCTGGAGAGTTATAAACTAAAACACAAGAAGCTTTAATTTCCTCACCTACTTTTTAAAATTATATTTTTCCCTAAAAATGAGATAAAGAAGTGTATAAACTAGAAAAATGTATGTAAAATCAAAATATAATTATGGAAATTATTGTAAAATAATACAGGTTTTAAATAGTCTGTGCTTGTAACATGATACAAACTTTGATATATCACAAGAAAAAAAGCATGGAAAATAATGGAAGCTTATTTTCTTCCTAATCTGAGATACTTAACCAACCCAGCAGCATAATTTATCAGTACAGAGAAATCTGTTTACTATCACGAGGGAAATTTTAGAAAGAGAGGAAGAGCATTCAGAGTTTCTATAGTTTATGCTTTCATACATACCACTAATAAAACTAAAGTCAATTTCACAAATTGACAGGAGAAGCAGATAGACAACTTTAAAAACTGCCCTAGAATTTTAGGCAAGTATATCACTGATAATATTTATTTCTGTAAAATAAAAAGGTAACAAGCTGCCAATTTTGTCACAGCCTAAATTTTTGAAGTGCTGCTTTAAAATATTTGTGAATTGACAAGTTTTGCTTGGTTATTTTGTAAAAGAAATCACCACAGCAAACTAAACTTACTGATGAATTGTAAATGTTTCCACTAGAAATGTAAGCTGGGTGAAAGGGTTAAAAAGAAATAAAAGTGGGTGGGTTTACATGTGCAAAAACACAGGAGATTTTTGGGCAAATGAATTAACCACAGTCTTTGGAAGCCTGCTTAAAGCAGGAGGTGCATAAAGCATATGACTTCGTGGCTACCTTTTCAGTCCCACTTCTGAATCCTCATTAAGTTTCCCTCACCTCTACTTTCTAGGCTCTAAAAACATTTCAAAAGATATCACTTTTTGCTAAAACTTAAACAAAAAATGTCACTTCTCTATATAGTACATTTTCTGCATCTATTTAATTTATGGTTTAAACTACAGGGGTAGTAAAAAGGAAATATTATTAAACTCGGTCATTTGGACTTAAGAAACTACACCTCTGCTGTAACAGTAATGAAGCCAGTCCAACTTTTTTTTTAGTGTTTATATAATCGAATGACAAAGAACTACTGAAATAAAATTGCTAAATTCTACACAAAACTGATTACTTGACTAATAAT
Organism: Madoqua kirkii; assembly: GCA_006408675.1. NCBI lineage: Eukaryota > Metazoa > Chordata > Mammalia > Artiodactyla > Bovidae > Madoqua > Madoqua kirkii. Next base: position 14,398 of record SJYC01113607.1, read on the forward strand.
ATTTTATCAAGGCAAGGCAATAATATTTTAACCCTTTGTGTTATTAGCTTCTGTATCAAATATTAAAAAAAATATCAATCCACCTATCAGTTTTCTACAAAGTTCACCTTTAACATGAGAGCCCCAGTCAACTGCAAAAGTATTATAAGCCAACAAAGTTTCATTCCATGAGAGTCAGATGGCCTCCAAGGAGGTTTAATTAAGTGTCACACAACCATCTTCTTATTTTACTTCAAATTTTTACAGTCCAATGTATTCTTAACAAGAGTAGAATTAAAATATATTCTCCCCAAATGAACAAAGTTGGCATCAGTACATGGAGAGGCGTAAAGATAAGACCGGAAGGAAAGCGTGAGGACAGCAGCAGCTGTCTGGGATTCTGTCAGGAAGGTACTGAGAAAGCAGGGCTCAGGTGTACGCTCACACTGCGGGGGCACACAGCGGTTCCCAGGAATAACAGGGACCACCCAGCCCTAACACCAGAGCACAGAACGGACTGTGATCTTAACCCGCGCTCCTGACTTCACACTTGCCTTGGCCCACGAGCTGATGACAGCAACACTAGAGGTAAATGCCAAATCAACAAACCGAAGGTTCCTCTGGGGTTCATCTTTGTACTCCTGGTACCTAATACAAGCACTGAGGGGGAAAGCTATTACATTCTATACTATTACTAGGAGACCCAAGGAAATAGTTCTAGAACCTAAGGGCTGTAAAACATTGAATATTTCTAGAGATATTTAAGCAGTATACTTTCTGTTGATAGTTTAAATTTCACATGTAAGCTTTATCCTTCCTGTAACTTCCCTTCACCTCCTTGAACCCACCCCACTACTTGGAGAGAAGGCTAGAACAAATGACTGTGGAAAGACGTTCCAACTTTGAGTGTCCAATACAATAAGGTAGAATGTGGTACTGTCTCCAAGAAGAACTCCTCAGTAGAGGACACAAATTTCACAGCATGCATGGGTTAAGCTTTGAAGGACGTCATTTGACCTATGGATTATCTAAATCCTACACATGAGGTTTCTAACAGGATTTTGCCACAATAGAACTTTTAGTCTTTACATGCATGGCTCTCAAATGATCACTCTAAATTCCCTTCCATTCTATTTAAGTCCTTCTGTTAGAGATGGGAACCATATAGGCACACAAACCCCCTCTCACTCCTCTCATTAAATTCCAGCTAACTTTGAAAATCTTGAGGCATCATATAGACTGGTTGCTGCTGCCTTTTGCACAGTCCACAGATTGCCACACTGCCAATAGCTCCAAGGCTTATTAAGCGTTAAAATAACTGAAAGTGGCCACAGGAGCCTAACGTGACTTGAAGGCTTCGAGTGAAAGGAATGCACTGTCTTCAGCGGAAATTGCATCAATCTGGGGTCTGCCCTAATTTTTAGAAAATAATTTCCAATAACTGAACCACATTTCACTTCCTTGTAATTTCCAGAGCCACAAACAAAACAAAAACACAGCCACAAACAGTAAAACAAAAGAACGTTTGGGATGTTACTGAAAGAGTCATAAAAATCTCGTATTAAACAATGGAATAATTCATCCATTTAAGGAATCAAAAACTTACCCAAAGATTTACTCTCTGCTGTCTGTTCGAGCTCTCTGAAAGCACTATATTTATCACCAGGCTCTATGATGAAAAGACAGAAGCTCAATTAAGGTTAGGAACCTTGAGATCACAACTCAAGGACATTTACCATAAAAGGTCACCACTAAAAACTAAGATTTACATTCACAGGTTCATGAATTTATGAACTGCTTTTACCTCCAAACGGAACAGTATTTTCAGAGGGCTTGTCAGCTGCAATTCCTTTAAACACAGCATATTTATCCGTTGAAGCTGGTGCTTTAGTTCCAGGAAGAGGCATCAACAAAGAAGGGGCACTAAAAGGGAAAAAGAAATATTTCTTAATGACTAGAACACTGTCTCCCTACCATGCCATCAAGGAAGAACTTAGAATTAAAATGGCACACAGATACCTAGTAAAAACTCGTGACCCCTTGCTTTAAAGAAACTATATATGTACACCACATATGACCAAAGACACGAGCCTGTGCTCTGAACCAGAGAAGCCACCGCGGTGAGCAGCCTGTGCGCGGTGACCAAGGGTCACCTCGGCTCTCCGCTACTAGAGAAAGCCCGTGTGCAGCAAGGAAGACCCAGCATAGCCAAAAAACAATTAAAGGAAAAAACTCACTGGAGTGGCATTAGAAATAATTATTATAGAACAACGACCACCTGCAACTTCATAGTTAGGTCCATAAATCTGTGAAAATGAACTGCTCCAAGTACGTAAACCCAGTATTTTAACCCAGTTAAGCTTCATGTAAATTATTCTCTCAGATGGGTTCAGAATGCAGAGGCGGAATAGTTAAGATAAAAATCTATTTCTGTAATGCTGTTCAACCAAGATGCAAACTGTCCCTCTTGATCACACTACATTGCTTACTGGCAGGAGTTCCACCTATGATAAGCAACAGTAAGAGTTAACATATTCAATCTCCATTATTACAAGGATCACATCAAGAAGTTCCAGAAGCTATCTTTGCAACAAAACAACAATCACTTCAAAATTAGATAGATACTTTTGCCTGTGGACACATTTCCCTGCTGAATGGAAAAACAGTGTAATGAGTAGTATCTGTGTGGGTAATTCTTGGATGGCTTAAACACAGACTACAAAAGCTTTGCTTTTTTTTTTTTCTTATCAGACCCTGGCAGCTCCCTGGAAGAACCACCTTTACATATGAATGACTGCATTCCACTACTATTTTGTGTCATTCAATACCACCATACATGCAAGTTATATAAATGGATTTCTACTGAGTTCTTTGCCCTGGAGCAAAAATCTTTCCACAGTCATTTAAATCTTCTTATCAGTGGCCTACAAGCAAGGTAAAAACCCAGCTCACACACATGCGTGCTAAGGGGCACCCACGGTGCTGGGGGAGTCAGTGCTTCCAAATACTGCCATTTCACTCCACTACCAGACTTTGGCTACATACTTGATCTGGCCAAATAGGTCACTCTTTATACAGAATAGGTGAGTTTTTAACAGTTCCATAAGTATTTAGATGACAACTCATTGAACAGAACGCTGCACAGGAATAAAGGCAATGAATGTCTCAGGAAAAAAAACCACAGAGTTGAGTGATTTTTCATGATTTGAGAGTGTTAGCTATGGGCTTTTAAAGTCTATTGTAAAATCTACTAAATGTGATATTTATTTGAATATCATTAATTTAAAAATTATTTTCAGAAGTGGGAAAAAATAGAGGCTCTTCAGGGTAATGAAGCAAAAAAAAGCTATGACTCAGATTGTAATTTTACACATATTAAAAAGAAATAATTTATTTCAGTTCTATCCTTGAAGCAATTACTAAATAAAATTGTAATCATTATGAACATGTTTATGCCAGTCATGTAACATGTTTCATGTTCCAAACATGGAAATGGTTATTGTTTAATACTAATGAAAGGCACTCAGTGAGAGGGGCATATTGTTTTACAATTTAAGAACCTGCATTCTATTGAAAGATGAGACTTTAAATGATTTAGTTGAATAAAGGCAATGAATGTCTCAGGAAAAAAAACCACAGAGTTGAGTGATTTTTCATGATTTGAGAGTGTTAGCTATGGGCTTTTAAAGTCTATTGTAAAATCTACTAAATGTGATATTTATTTGAATATCATTAATTTAAAAATTATTTTCAGAAGTGGGAAAAAATAGAGGCTCTTCAGGGTAATGAAGCAAAAAAAAGCTATGACTCAGATTGTAATTTTACACATATTAAAAAGAAATAATTTATTTCAGTTCTATCCTTGAAGCAATTACTAAATAAAATTGTAATCATTATGAACATGTTTATGCCAGTCATGTAACATGTTTCATGTTCCAAACATGGAAATGGTTATTGTTTAATACTAATGAAAGGCACTCAGTGAGAGGGGCATATTGTTTTACAATTTAAGAACCTGCATTCTATTGAAAGATGAGACTTTAAATGATTTAGTCACCAAAAACTGTTTTCTTCTTTTTCTCTGGTTATCATTTAGGTTTTACAGTTACTCCATGCGGCTGTGGTGGATGATTTTACCTAGCTGCTCACCCTGCTAAATAAACCCATTTCAAAAGCGAAAGAGGGGCTTCCCTGGTGGTCCAGGGGTTAAGAATCTGCCTGCCCCTACCAATGCAGGGGACAGGGCAGGGGTTCAGTCTCTGATCAGGGGAGATCCCACATGCCATCAGACAACTAAGCTTGGGCACCACAATTACTGAGTCCGTGCTCCGCAACAAGAGAAGCCACAGCAGTAAGAAGGCTGCGCTCCAAACCTAGAGAGTAGACCCCACTCACCACAAATAGAGAAAGTCACGCATAGCAACCAAGACCTGGTGCAGCCAAAATTATATAAATTTAGAAAATAAATAAAAATTAAAAGCAAAAGAAAATAAGCCAACTCAAATTCCCCATGTGCTTTAATCCTTCTGAACTATTCTAGCACCAGCTCCTCATGTCTGCTTTGTTTTACTGTATGCGGTTCCCCAGTGTCTGGTACACAGCAAGTATTTTCCAAATGGATAAATGAATGATGTTGCTCCCTTCCAGAAGCCCTTTCGTGCCAGCTCTCCAGGACTCTGACATCCAGTTCAATACTGAGTCCAACCAATTTCTCAGATAAACCCTTCTCAGTACCTGTAACTCTAAACTGAGAGCATCTCTCATCTCTCACAACAGGATTACCATGGAAGCTGTATTTATCCCACACACAGTAGCAAGAATCACTTTCACCACGCCAGTTCTTTCTAAAACACTTTACAGATTATGTCACAAATCATAAGGCAGTCCATAACCAGTGCCTGCTCTGAACTAATGTAATTTTTTCCCCACAGACTAATGATACTCTCTGCTCTAGCCTATTTCTAACACTTTATTTGCCTTTTCATCTTCTCAAACAATGCCTATTTTTTGGTTATAAATGCTGCCCAAAGTGGTCTTACCTAGGCTTAACTATTTAAATCATGACTTAACAAATATCCTTTTCAAATAATTCACAATATGGAATACAGATCATCGTTAAGATAGGGAATTCATTACACATGAACATACACATGACTGAAGGAGCAATTCTAAGAGAGTTTTATTAGACAATATAAATACCCAGATAAAGCTAAGCATCTTTACAGCAGGAACTGTGCCTTTGGCTTGTGTATTTCCAGTGACTATCCCAATGTCTGGCACATAGCAGATGCTATGTCAGTGTGTCTGAATGAATAAACAAACACTGAGTGTGAATTCTTAGACATGAACAAATGTTTTCATGCAAGGAAACCATAGTAGTAGTCAAGTCAGAATTGAAGAAGAAAAACCTGCAAAGTATGGCTATACATGCAAGTAAACTATTATGTGGAGATAATGCTACACAAAATTGCCAAGACCCTATTAAATAGCCCAAGTCAGGCTACCATCTTAAAATTTTCCACGCTCAAATTTCAGTTTCATCTGCTGAACAGTTTTCTCTCAGAGGAAAGAATCATCAGTTTGATAAATTCAGTTTGTAACCTTCATACTACAATATATTCATCCAACAAGCCTTTACGAACTACATATTGGGGGCTAAGTAATATATAGAGACACACGAAATCCTGTCGTCAGTTACCTACAGCCGAGGGAGGGGGAGTAGTCAGGTCAACCAGGAATGGCAGTTAGGGCCCAGATATTCACAAGCTGCCATGGCAGTAGAGAAGGGAGGCCCTGAACTCATCCTGGAGGTAGGGACTGATGGAGAAGGGTTAGTAAAACCTTCCTGTATTAAATCAATTTTTGACATGGACTAGAATTAACTTTAGAGAGAGCTTTAGATGGAAGAAAACAGGATGTAAAAGGCCAGAAGCTTGAGAGAGCATGGTCAGTTTGGTGGTTTCGGTGCGGCTGGAGATAAGCTGTGGGGAAATAGCAATAGTCAAGAGGGCTGGCAGAAGCCAGATCACACGGGGCCTTTTCCCACACCGAGCAGGAGCGAAGAGGGGGTCAAAATGAACACGTTTCTGATTAGGTGACTGGATATGTGATTTCACAAATTTTTATTTAGCTTTAGCAGGAAAATACTGAATCATTTTATGCAGGTAATTTGAGATGCCTCGGGTATTCAAACATGTTCTAGACAAGAGCAGAACAGATCAATAAGTGGGATTTCCCTGGTGGTCCAGTGGCTAGGACTCCAAGTTCCCAATGCAGAGGGCCCAGGTTCAATCCCTGGTCAGGGAACAATCCCTGGTCAGGGAACTAAATCCCACAAGTCACAACTAAGATCTGGCAGAGCCAAATACATATGTATTATATATATATATAAATTTGTGGCACAGGAAGAGACCTGAGAAAGAAGGTTTATATGTTTACCGTGTAAATAATACGTGTGTGGCTTGAACTCCTAGTACTTTACAGCCACATCCCTCATATGTCTCTTCTATGTGTCATTTACAAGTGTTTGATGTAGTCTTAAAATTAGGAAAGCAATTCTTTCCCTATGTCTATCCCTAAGTTCTTCTTATAGTGTCTGCAGGAAGTGCTAAGAGATAATCGATTGCTTAAAACAGAAAAGATAAGTGAAATTGCACAAACGGGAACATGAGAGAAACGGAATATGTATTCTGACAAAAACAAGTTCCCAAAACAACCAAAGAAATTCACACTGCTTACTCAAAGGGGAGTAAGTGGAAGAAGTATTTATTAATGAATACTTTTAAAAGATGGTGGAGGGACTTCCCTGGGGTCCAGTGGTTAAGAATCCGCCTGCCAATGCAGAGGACATGGGTTGTATCCCTAGTCAGGAAACTAAGATCCTATACGTCTCTGGGCAACTAAGCCCATGCACCAAAACTACTGAAGTCCATGGGCCCAAGAGCCCCTGCTCCACAACGAGAAGCCACTATAACGCGTCTCGAGCACTGCAACCAGAGAAAGCCTGCGTGAAGCAATGAAGACCTAGCACTGAAAAATAAGTAAATAAACTTTAAAAAAATAATGGAGGGACTTCCTTGGCCTGACAGTGGTTAAGACTTTGCCTTCCAATGCAAGAGGGGAGGTTCAGTCCCTGGTCAGGGAGTCAAGACCCCACATGCCTTGTGGCCAAAAAACCAAGGCATAAAACAGAAGCAACGTTGTAACAGATGGAATAAAGACTTTAAGAATGGTCCATAACAAACAAACAAAAAAAGAAAGATGGAAAGGTGTTGACCACATCCTGAATCAGTTACTGTACCTAAAAGTTAAGCTAGTACATAAAACATCAGGAAAACATTTACGCAACTGTGGCTCAGATGGTAAAGAATCTGCCTACAAGACAGGAGACCTGAGTTCGATCCCTGGGTCAGAAAGATCTCCTGGAGAAGCAAATGGCTACCCATTCCAATATTCTTGCCTGGAGAATCCCAAGGACACAGGAGCCTGGCAGGCTACAGTCTATGGGGTGACAAAGAGACACAACTGAGTGACTAACATTTTCATGCAAACGGAAACCTCAAGGCCTAAAAGCCACTGACTTCAACTTAAACATAAGAGAGACATGAATTTTTATATTTCATGTCTATTCATATTTCAATTTGAAATATATATTCATTTCAATTTCTAAATGATTTCTGCAGATAGTATGCAATAATATATTAGTATATAGTATACATTAGCAATATATACTATATTGCAACATATTAAAATATGTACTCCTGTCTATACAGCTTTTCAGCAGTTGAAGACCTGAATCTAATGTAAGAATATGAAGTCATCCTTGCACAAAACACTCAGTTGTAATAAATCAGGTTTAGCACAAGTAGAAAGAAATACTATCAAGTAGGTGTATACTGGGAGGAATGGTAGAAGCTGAAGTTTCAGGTGGACAAAGGGGAAGAGACATTTGGAGAATAAAAGTATGAATACAGTGGGAATCATCTAGAAATCATGAGAGTAAGGAGTCTTAATTCTCTTATTTATATTTAGGCTTCTTATTGTGGACTGCCTCTTTCTCAATTATTAAATACTATATTAACGATATGCAACTCTTTTCTACCTGTTTCCATGCTGAGAATTATTTGATTTTGAAGAAGCCGGCAACTCTTGGAAATCACTGAATGAGTCATCAAGTGACCCTGACTTGGAAGCATCTTGAAAATCCTGGAAGTCGTCATCTTCTGGTTTGACCACCTAGGTTTACAGAGGACACAGAAACAGAAAACATCCAATAATAAAAAGCTAAATAACAAATCTCTAACCATCAACCTCAAAGACAACCTTTTAAAATGCTCCCATTTCAGTACAAATACCGAATTTCAGGAGAACACTCTTTAGACACAACAAGAGCTCAACTGCTTAAGGCAAGAATGGTGCTTAGTACTTGTAAATACTCTTGTAGAAATGGTAAAGACCGGTTTAAACTTAATTTATATAATTTTAAATAGCTGAATCACATTTAATAGATTGAGAAACTGCCATCTTTATGAAACAGTTTAATCACATTTGCATATGACAAGTGATACAAACTTGTTTTAATCTATCACATATATGTATAAACTGTGAACACTGACTCGTAATCCCGTGCTCTAGGAAGTGAACACTGTTAACAGTTCATTTGTTTTATCGAAAAACAAGCTTGTACTGTACTGTTTTGTGCTTAAATAAAATTATTCAACATGGCCATCTTTTTCATGCAGTACATGCGCATCCACCACATTCATCTGAATATCCAATAGTCTACCCCTGTATAGATAAACCAAAACTTACTCAACATTTTTCTTCTGGTTGATAGATATGCAGCTATTCCTATTTCCACTCTAACAAACAACGCTACAACAAATATCCTTGTCTATTTTTGCTCATTTGAGTTACTAGCTCTGTGAGATGGACTTCTAACAGCATGACTGCTGGGTAAGAAGACACGAACATTTAGAATTTGATAGCTATTGCCAAATGTGCCTTCCAAAAAGGCTGTACCACAAAATTTTTTACTAACATTTTTTACTTTTCCCCACATTTTTTACTAACACTAAATATATGTTAAAAAATTTTTTTTTTTGCTAAACTTACGGAAACATCTTAATCAGGCTTAGCAGCTTTTTCAAAAGAAACAGCTTAAGGATTTAACTAGCTTTATTAAACCTGACGTTTAAAATATATATGATAAAGAACTACACATTTTTAGCCAAGATTCAAGTATCTGAGGGTTCAGAAATTCTTTTGCTTTTTAAATAATGAAAAATTCAATGTTGTATTGTGTCCGATTCTGCACAACTCCACAGATGGTAGCCCACCAGGCTCTGCCATCCCTGGGATTCTCCAGGCAAGAACACTGGAGTGGGTTGCCATTTAACACTGCTTAATTTCCACTGCCAGTGTCCATCATAATCCAGCAATCTTTACCACATTTTTTGGAAAAAAATACATGTTCGGATTCACTTTCAGAGATAACTTGGAATACGCGCAGCCTCTTTATCTACCTGATTTGCAGGGTAAGCTGACATGAAGCCGCTGGAAGCCTGGGCTGCAGCTCCCCCGACTGGCCCAACAAGGTTAATGCCCATGACTGGCTGTCCGAGGGTGAGAGGCATGGAGCCTGCAGGGCCTGAGGGCATCCCTGTGGGCTGACTCACAGCAGCTGGCAAAGTCATAGGAAAGCCACTTAACGTTGGAACAGGAGCTGCTGGAAACTGATTTAAAGCATCGGGACTCATGGCAGGAACACCCCTCTGCACAGAACACGAGGAAAACAGGAACATTTTAGGAAACTACAAACCACATACAACCCACATCTGACAAAGAGACCTAAATGTAAAATCTGCAGCTCTGGGGTTTTCTACTCGGACTCTCCCAGAACTCAGGAATTTGACACCAGAAAATAAGTTATAAGGTTAATGTAAATCTAATATGTAGCAAAGAAATGGCCAACACACATTCAATCTGACATTTTCACTCTCTGACAAGTTTGGTTAATTCACTGTAATCAAATCCTTTACAATGATTTTGTAATATGAGAAAAACTGCTGCCAGACAGAGTACACTTTTCTGTATCTAAGGAATTTTAGACAAGGACTTCAAAGGACAGAGAGAGTAACTTCATCTATTACTAACTTTCAAGCTCAAAAGGATTACAGTTAGGTCAGAGAATGTTAATATGTTAAAGTCTTTAAATAAAAGAGTATTGTGCTAGCACACATATCATATAAACAGTACATTCTGAAGAACTCTGTCCTGAAAATAACCTAAATTTTAATGTCCAAAGAGTTCTATAAGTTGTAGACAAAAAGGATTCATATTCTCTCAGTTTATATTGAAATATAAACCTAACCTTCAAAAGAATGTCTACCTGTGTTACTGCTATCATGGCAAGAACGGTGTAAAGTTCTTCTTTAGTCAGTTTTCCAGGTGTGGTTCGATTAGCTAAGGCCCATATCTGCCCAAGAGTTTCCCTGGGAAGCCCAGATGACATCAGGATGGGATAAAGTTTAGCAGTGTCTATTCCAGTTGGAGTCATTGTGGTTTCTAAAATTTTCTTATAGGCATCTGTTAAAGGAAAGACCAGATTACAAATGTAAGCATATTACAAATGATTCACCTTTTTTGTTGTCATTGATGCTTATACATGAATAATCCTAAATCAAACTGCTTTAACAGAACTGAAGACACATCAAAGGTTTGAGTTGCTATAAAGATATTCAAGTGGAAATGTCCAGCAGACAACTAGGGCCTGGAGTTTAGAAGAGAGGCTGGAGCTTGGTTCTGCAGATGAAGATTTTGGGTTAAAGGCAAGAGGGAGTCTTCTCACTAGGAGACAGTAACAGCAGTACAACAGTAATGATGGTGGAACTAACCAGCAAATATTAATAGCAGTGGGAAGCACAAATTATACCCATATCACCTTTCTCTTGTCTCAGTGAAGCGGAGGCTATTAGAGAAAACATCATTGGGTAAGGTGCTTGGGAACAGAGCCTTCAGAGGAAGACACAATTACAGTTGAAGTGAGAGAGGAGAATAAGTGTTTGAAAAAAGGGAAATGTTCACTGGGGAGTCTTTCACAATAAAATGGACTTTCCAAAGGACAAAGAGGGAAAAGCTGTTAGGGATAGGGCTCCTGAATAAAATACAGGATGCCAATATTGCATGGGGTATACTTATTCTAAATAATTATTTGCTGTTTATATAAAATTCAAATTCAACTGGATGTTCTATATACAGATTTGCTGAATCTGGAGACCCTAGTTAGAGGAGTTGATGGATGAAAGTAGGGCTAAGGTAGACAGAGAAAAATGTTTAGAAAGAAAATTTACATCTAGCATTACATATGGATTAAAGGTTAGAGGTGTACCATACGAACATATGTTTCTTAAATTTGTATATGTTTATTTGGCTGTGCTGGGTTCTTCACTCCTGCATGCAGGCTTCTTATTGCGGTGGCTTCTTTTGCTGCGGAGCACAGGATCTAGGGCATGCGGGCTTTAGCAGTTGTGGCTCATGGGCTTAGCTGCTCAGTGACATGTGGGATCCTCCTAGACCAGGGATGGAACCCATGTCCCCTGTGTTGGCAGGCGATTCTTAACTACTAGACTACCAGGGAAGTTCAAGAACACATATCTTGGCTAGGAAATTACGTGTGTGTTTAAAAGCTTCAGTTGCTAAGTCATGTCCAATTCTTTGCGACCTGGTGGACTGCAGCACGCCAGGATTCCCTGTTCTTCGCTGTCTCTCAGAGTTTGCTCTAATTTATGTCCACTGAGTTGGTGATGCTATATTTTGATAGTGTCTTTTAAAATAGTAAATCTAAGACAATCTTTTAGAAATTAAAGTTATATGATGGTCATTAAAACATTACAGCAAAATACTTTTCCTTCATTTATATAGTTATTTCATATATAAGGCAGTCATAAACACTAGCTGTATTTAATTTTCTGTACTCTTTCAAAAAAATAAAGTTATAATTTCTTCTGCATATTCGGTAGCCACACTAGTAAACATTTACAACTACATTACAACATTTGAAGTAAAGTATCCAGATAGGAATCTTGGGCAAAAAAACTCTTTTTACCTGGAACCAAACTCTCATTGTAAATCCAAGGAGGCATTCTGGGCTGAACAGGATCCTGTGAGGGAAATACCCCCACACCTAGGAGATAAAGAACATCATCTAATGTATGTAATGGTCCATGCAATAGAAGTGGAAATCACACTGAGTTATGGCTTTTTATAAGAAGAGTGCTGGCTGGAGACACTAAAAAAAAGTCACCAATTCAACTAAAATTTGGTTTCTAACCAACTCTTGTACATTAATGTTGTCTTAAGGCATAAACTAAAAACACAGTTTATGTTTTTATAAAAACGTAAAAAAAGAAAACAAAAACCCTAAGATGTTCCAAATCAATACTCTGGATCATGTGAAGCTTGTGCCTTTCACGTATATTACAAATTAAAGGCAAAAACATGATAGGCAATGGTTTAAAAATTACGTGTACAAAAAAAAAAAAAATTTGCCCAAGCTTCACTTGCAGCTTTTAATAATGTTTCTTTGCAAAGTCTTATGTTTTAAAATCTTGAATATGACACTGCTGCCTCAGATGTATAGCATTTTTATTTAAATTTTTTTGTTTTTCATTTTGTCCTGTAAAACAGCCTCCAAGAGTTTGCCTTCTGAGTTGTCCACATTCATCTCTGCTAGTTGAGTTTACAAAAATGTGGATCTTCAGGCAGCGGTGTGTATGGTTTATTTCAAAGAAGCAAAACATATTCTCATTGGTGACTTTTCCAGTTAAATTTTAACTTTCAACCTTAAGGAAGAACAGAAAGTTTAAGAGGGGAAAAAGTTTTTATAAAATAAAAGAAGAAATTTTAAATCAGGAATGATTTTGATTAAAAAACTGGTTATCAAAAAAAATTTTTTAAAGGAGTAACAGTGTGTTGAAAGAATTCAGAGCAAAATCGTAGGGGTTAATTACAGAAAAGAATGCATTACATATATTTTAAGCAAAAAATTTCAATTAGCAAAATCAAGCAGCATTCATTTTAAGATTAACGCTTAAGGTGTTAGCATTTGAGCGACATTTGGTTAAAAGAACTTTTTGCTGAAAATTTCATGAGCTCACCACTCTCTTCAATGGACAGGTTTTGGTCTGAAGTCTTTTCTGCCTCTGCAGGAGTGGTACCACTTACACGTCCATCTATAGCACCCCCATTATTGGCCATTAAACTGGGATGGTTCTTACTGGAACCTGGGCCTAGAGCTTTGTGCCCAACTTCAGAGGTATTTAATTTAATTTGTTCCTGCCCAGATGTACTTAAATCACAAGATAATAGGAGCTTCTCCTCCAAGGAAGAGCCTAAACAAACAGCATGAAGGATTATTTGTATATTTTGCAAGCTTCTAATTTTTCAACCATCCATTTCCACCCCCAGATTCTAAAGGGAAGGTCCTGCCACATATAATTTAAATTTTGAAATAATTCAAGCCCACACATTTGTACAGGACTTGAGATACTTCAGTGATTTTAGAGAACTTTACCATCATTATCTTCTTTGATTCTCAGGAATTCTGTGAGACAACAGGTAGAATGGCATGGTGGAAGATGTGTTACCTTAGAAACTTGGTGACCTACACAAGATATAAACACTGCTATAGACTACTGCCTATTTCTGCATCTGTCAGTTGAGAAAGTGTGGACAAGAACATGTCAGCTAAGAGCCCTCTCAGCACTATTCTAAATCTCAAGACAGAGTAAGTGCCCCCCTCACCCCTCACTCCCACACGTGATTAAAACCGAGGTACAGAAATGTTCAAAGATTTGTCCAAGGACAAACTGATAGTAAATGGAGACCCTGGGTGTCTGAACCCCCATGTGCTTTATCACTGAACCAGAGAGCACTTTCTAAAGCAGCTTTCCCTGGCTCATACTCTGAAGAAAATGATCAAACAAGAGTCACCTTCTGAAAAAATCAGTTTGTTCTAATGCAATTAAAATGGACCCTAACTTCTTAGATACACTTACCGTTTAAAAGTGGGCATTTAATTTCTAAATACAAGGCGTTTTTAAAGTAATCTTTGATATTAATTCTCATTTTGAAATTAATTTCTCATTTAAATGTTTCTTCTCTGCAATCAGCCTCTGTGTTTTTTCAGTCTTTTAACTTCATTGAGGCTTTCAAAGGCTAAGTTTTGGTAAATGTCACAGTGCACTTGAAAGCACATGGGTTATTTTCAAATAACTTTTGATACTGATTTCTAATATAATTTCATAGTAATAAGAGAACACACTCTGTGTCCTTTCAATACCTTTAGACCATGAGACTTCTGCACCTTGTTTTTTCCACCTTGCTTTATGTACCTGGATATGTTCCAGTGTCTCCTGATTTATAGTTCAGGAAATATGAACAGAGTTGTATACTGCTGTTGTATGAAAACCATATAAATCTTAATTGTTGAATTGGTTCACAGTGCTTTTCAGGTCTACTATATACCTCTTCTTCCCTGTGTATTCATTCTGTTAATTTTTGAGAGCTTGATACTAAAACTTTAACAAAAAAAATCTTATTTATTAAAAATAAGTGTAGTGTTTAGTGGAACTGTATATAATTTTTTCTGTATTTTCCAAGTCTCCTGTAAATGTGTTAGCATACTTTTGTAATTTAAAAAATAATAGTAAAAAAGAGGTCCCAAATTTATCAATAGAAGTTTCAAATCACTTTTTCAGAATGTGAGGCCCCCAGATTTTTTTTTTAAATCTAGACTCTTATCTAGAGTCTTATTTTGGTGAATTTCAATAATACTCACATATTCAGGCCCAAGTTTCTTTGCCAACATCACTGTATTATTCTATGCATGTAAGTGAAATAAATTTTTCTAGATTTTTCAAAATACTTTCATTAAGAGCTTAGGAGTTACCTGTTTGCTGTACACTATATGAGGCCGAAGCAGTAAAGAAACAAGGAATTTGCCCAGGGACACCATGTAAGGCAACAGACACCGGACTCTGACCTGGAGGGAGAGGCTGTGCTCCAGCCTTCTGTACATGCAACTGGCCAAGTGGGGTGGTGGAATGGAAAGACTGAAAAGGCTGGGAAGCGGAGGAAGGCCCACATGTGGGAACTTCAACAGGCCCCTGCATAAAGTCACTGAATTCTTCTTCATCAAGAAAGGCGGGTGATGGGGAGACAGTTTTAGTAGAATGAGATGATGTGGGATAATCTGCAAAACGGAAAATGGCAATGAAACACACAGAAATGAAATTAACAGGGGAAAAGACACTGAGATGTAGCACAATCCCAACAGAATACACTGAAACATGAACAGTGGAGGTGACTAAGAAGCACCATGTAAAAACAGCCAAACGGGATCGCACAGTGAATGCAAAGCACGTCGATGACTATCCACAAGGAACTTGTTGGTCTTTTTAAAAAAGAGGCCTTATAGCTATTTTGCATTTGGTTCAGAAGCAGAAAACTGTAAAATTCAAAATTTCTTTCCTCCTTTTATTAGAATAGCACTAATTTTTCCCTTGAGACCACTAGTAACTTACATCAAAGTGGTGATTACTTTTGAAATTCAACTGATCTGTTTATTTGGATAATATTTTCTCAGATCAGTATAAATAAGAAAATCTGCCTATATGCTGCTGAAT
The DNA here is from genome assembly GCA_006408675.1 of Madoqua kirkii. NCBI lineage: Eukaryota > Metazoa > Chordata > Mammalia > Artiodactyla > Bovidae > Madoqua > Madoqua kirkii. The sequence goes on from SJYC01113607.1 coordinate 30,063, forward strand.
ACATTTTAGAGATGTACGCTGATGACCAAATTTCATTAGGCCAGTAAAATACAATGCCTGACACATACTTATAATTTTTGATAAATCATGCCTAATTGACACACTTAGCATAGCTCATATTTCATACGAGGAAGAAAGCTACTATACAGGGAATGAAAATTACAGGGGCAACAAGAACATCAAACACATCACCAAAGTGGTGCTTTCTCAGGAGAAGCACCAAAATTAGGACACCAGAAAGTGTGAAGTCAAACAACTCAGCAGCCAATTAAAAAGAAATGAACCCTAGCTAAGAGCTATGTTTAAAAGCATGCTGCCTCTGAAAGATACAAATGTCACTACGGCTTTTTACTGTCAAATATGAGATCCACTTATATAATAAACCTCTCTACAGGAATTAAGCTTAATACAAGGCTCATTCACAATACTATTATTGTTGCTTCTTCACACTGCAAACTTTGAATTACTGTAACTTTATTAATACTAAAGTCTAATGTCACAAGGAGCAGTCCTTCTCTTAAAAAAAAAAAATGGGCACACTATGAAAAATGGGCACACTATGAAAAATGGGCACACTATGTGATTCTCTTTTGGATCCATGAAATAAAACCTGGAAGCATTGAAGTTCAATGAAAAATGCAAAATGACTATAAAAAATGAATAAAAAAGAAAAAAAGCCATGTCATAATGAATCCCAACCCTCCCAATAATGGTTATTGAGTGTCAGAGAGCATGTACTTTTAAGTTCTCAGTTTCAGTTCTCTGACCATTACTGGTAGAAAACAGCAATAATGGAAAACTGAGAGCTACTATGAACATTTTTAGATGGATCCTATTTGAGCTAAACCAATTTCTTTTTTTTAGGCTATGCCAATATTTCTTTGCATTTGACTGGAATTACTTTAATTCTATGTGGTATATATTTGGCTTAAAAACTCATAGTTTAAAAAAAACAACTCATAGCTATATATATATGATTAATAAGTATAAAAATTATGTGATACAGTTTGTATATTCACTATTTTAAGATAAACAGTCTACAGGGGAAAATTAAAAAATGTCTTTGGTGGAAAAAGGCTGGAAACTCTTTAGGTGCTTTAGGCCTAGGTTTAAGATCCTACCTGGAGAAGTTCTGGTAATTTCTTGGGCTTGCTTCAGAAAAAAAGTATTTTTCTAGCTAAGCATGAAGCAGTTAACCAGAAACAGCTAACTGCATGCATGCTGAATGAACTCAAGAGATTAACTGAACATCAAAACCCCAATTTATTATTTAACCTGTGAGGTTGTTAAACTACACTTGGTTGCCTAAACGAGGCATTCTGTATGGACAGGGCAGTATGTGACCTGGCAATGACCGCCCCTCTCTGCCTTCTCCTTTTTCTAAGTTCCATGCTGGGAACTTTACCATTCCAATGACTATACTTCAGTGATTTACCGACTAGCTTATTCAGCTTATAAATTTTCACCTTGAGGTATGCTTTTCCTTTCTGAACTCATTTTGATCACTAATATCCATTCCCTTTTCAATCTCAGTATATATTTTACTTTGGGGCACATTTTTTATAATAACCTGAGTATATAATCTAACAAGTGAAATTAATGGACAGAGGCAAAGCTGTCCCAGAAAGTCAAGAACTCATTACTGTGCCAACATTAGATTATTTCTTCCTGATATCAGAAAGATAAGATACTTATAAAAGATACCTATAAAAGATACTATAAAGGTTTATGATAAAATTTGTCAATATGATATATGCTAGGAAAAAAATAGTATTTAGCTGAGTTATTTATGAAAACTATTCCTCCATTAATGGTATGTTAATCTTGAAATTAGCTGAGAATAAAATGTCAAAATATCGAATTTTTAAAAAGGATGTGGTAACAGCCATGTGAAGATGAGATTCATTCCAACTGCTACACGTTCAGCACACCTGCGATCCCACCCCCCGCCCCCCACAAATTCCCTTTATTCTGCTTTATCAGGTACTTTTCCTTTCCTTATTTGATGATGACATAATGAAAGGAATATAAAAAATAATGAAATAAAAACTACAAAGAAATGTATTTTCATTTCTACAAAGAAAAAACTAAAATTTCACAAGGAAATTATTAAATCTATGACTTTTTAAAGGAATCACTGAGAAAATCTGTAAGTTTAACCACATTGAGTAAAACCTAAACTAGTTCACTAGTTCATAAAAAGTAAAATTAATTTAAAATAGTAAGACTTCAATAGTAAACTCATTCGCTACATTTGCTTTGAGTGAATAAATTTTACTAATGTTAGCATACTCATTTCTACAGAAGATTTACAAGTAAAGTTGACATACTGACATTTACTAGAAGACAAGAAGGTTTCCCCCTGCCCCCAAAGACAGTTATCTAGACCACAGCTCTTAATCCACTATAAAACTTAAACCATCTAAATCTGTATTTAGCTTGAAGGAAGAATTCAGCACTCACTCTCCACACACACACACTTCAACACTCACTCTCCACACACACACAGGTCACTTAAAACCACAGGGAATTCAATCTTCCATCAAAAGAAGATTACAATTAAAACTACCTGGAAGAATTCAACACTCACTCTACACCCACCCACCCTAGAAGAATTCAACACTACACATACACACACACACACACACACCCTTATTATTCCACCCACCCAGGAAGAATTCAACACTCACTCTACAGCCACCCACCCTAGAAGAATTCAACACTCTACACATACACACACACACACACACACACACACACACACACACACACACAAACACACCCTTATTATTCCACCCACCCAGGAAGAATTCAACACTCACTCTACACACACACACACACACACACACACACACACACACCCCAATTAAAAACACAGGGACTTTAATCATCTTCTATCAAAAGAAAATTAAAGTTTAAACTACCTGGTTTCTTAGGGTGTGATGCTGGAGTAGGGTGCATCTTAGCATCTCTGGAAAACCCATCTAAGTTTCCTTTTATGGCTTCCAAAGCATCATCTCTACTCTTCTCTCCTGTCTGAGAGACAATAAATGTATATATATTTCTTCACTTACCTCTCACACTTTGTCCTAAATCCACACAAGTTGAAAGAGAACTTGAGATATTCAACTATTTCCAATATTTTACCACATATGTCAGGCAGTGAATTCTCCAAGTCAGAAAAACATTGACACATACCAAAATGAAACAATACTCCATAGAATACTATCAAAAGGCCCATTTAAAAGTACTTTAGGCCAGTGGCCCCCAAGCTTTTTGGCACCAGGGGCCAGTTCGTGGAGGACAATTTCTCCACAGATGAGGACAGGGATGCGAGGTGTGTGTGGGGTGGGGTGATGGGGAAGGTGGAGATTGTTTTAGGATAATTCAAGCACGTGACATTTGAAATGCACTTTATTTCTATTACATCAGCTCCACTTCAGGTCATCAGGAAATTAGATTCCAGAGGCTGGGGACCCCTGCTTTAGGGTATAGGTGTTTGATATTAAGTCTCCAGTGTTAATGCTTCCCAAGAAAAGGTTATAAGCACCCCAAAGGTAGTACACACAGATGGAGAAGACAATGACTGACATCTCATTCCCTGCAACAACAAAGTCTCTTTACAGAAAAAGAAAAGTCCTTCACTTTTGGACTTAAGACAAAAGGAAAATCAATCAACCACACCTAGGGCCTGGGCCTGGTGTCCCGGTGACAAAACCCACTGAGTGAGTGAGAAGAGGCATGCACAGGGGTGTGTGCGGGGCGGCGTCCGTTACCTTGGGTTTCACGCTACTCAGAAGTCTGAGCTTTTGCTTCTGCTCTTCAAACTGGCGTCTTTTTCTTTCTTCTTCTAAGAGCTTTTGCTGCTGTTCAAATCGTTTTCTGAAGGAGAAACCACCATTAAAGGGCCAGCTTCGGGGATTATTGACTGTTAGATTCATACTTCTACTAATCGTTTCATCAATGTCATCTTGCATTCCTAGAACTAAAACCTTCACTGATAATTGTATCTAATTTTCTGAAGATAATCCTATGTCTCCAATATATGAATTTCCAAATATATGAAATAAATCTAAAAAATGATTTACCTAAATTATAGATGTGAACTTATTTTTTACCTAATTTGCAAAAGTAGGAGACAACATTCTACATTCAAAGTATATATATATATATATACATATATATATATATATATATAAAAACACAGGGAGGAAGACAAAATAAACACACTCTTTGCTCTGCACACAAAAAAGAAACTTCTACTTGGGGAGGCAGTATCATATGTGAGAAAGAGCAATGGCTCTGGGAATCAGGAGGCCTGCACTTGGGTCCAGGTTTTTCTAGCAACTGTGTAGCCTGCGCTGACAAGCTGCTTATTTCTTTGGACTTCATTTTCCCCAGATGTAACGTCAGTGGATTGAATTCCAGGATCTCCAGGTCCCTTCTGGCTTTAAACTTTTAAACAATAAGAACATTTTAAAGAGCTTTAAGGGCCCCATGACGGTTTCCTCTTCAAATCTGCACTACAGATTATCTGATCATTTCAAACTTAAGTGCTATCATGCAGCTTTATCCTCGTATCCTGAGGTTTCTTACTGCTGCTCCTCGGCAAACTGCTTCTGCATGTCTGGAGTGTACTGTGGGCCTGGAGGGCGCATTCCCAGGAACGGTGCTTGTCCCAGGTAAGGCAATCCTCCTGCTGGTATTGCTCCCATTGGGATTCCTGCCTAGAAACAACAGACAAAGACTTAGGCTTAAAAACACCATTTCTCCTCTTTATTTTGTTTGGCTGTGCTATGCAGCATGTGGGATCAGCTCCCTGGCCAGGGACGCAATCTGTGCCCCCTACAGTGGAAGCATGGGGTCGTAACCACTGGATCGCCAGGGAAGTCCCCAAAACTTTTTCTTTAAAGTACTACAAAGCAAAACTGTAGCTTCCATAACTTTTCTTATTTTTAATTAACAAACTATATAAATCCATTTTTAATAAAGCACAGCTTATTATTTTTTAACTTTATTTTTGGTTGCTCTGGGTCTTTATTGCTGTGTGAGGCCTTTCTCGAGCTGAGGCATGGGGGGCTCCTCTTTAGCTGATGGTGTGTGCTTCTCATCGCAGTAGCTTCCCTCGCAGAGCACGGGCTCTAGGGTGCTCGGGTGTCAGTAGTCGTAGCGAATGGGCTTAACTGCCCATTGCCACACGGAATCTTCCTGGACCAGGGAAGATGGAACCTGTGTCCCCTGCACTGGCAGGCAGATTCTTAACCAGTGGACCACAAAGGAAGTCCTGTAGTAATTAATTTTAATAGAAGATTCAAAGGACACAGGCTAAAAATAAAAAGCTCCCCTTAATATCTCGCCTCTTCCACTGCCTTCATGTCTTCGAGAGGACCACCACTGCTAACAGTCTAAGGAAGTGTGTATCAAATCTTTCAGACTGGGTATGTTAGAAAGCACACACACACACAAGTTATATCTGGTGAGGTCACTGATCCATATTCTTTGAGGTGTCGTTATCTTACTTGTCTTTGTATTTCTATCAAGAAATAAGAGCCTGGCATATGGTAGTTATTCCAAAATAAGATTAAACAGGTATTTCCAATATGTATGATAGGATAATGAATATTTTGATATTATTATAACCTTGGTTATCCAAACTTTTACAGAAAAAAATTTAATGAATACCAAATGACACATCAATACAAGAGTATAAACTTTACTGAAGTGTCCACAAGAAAAGCACTGCACAAGAGCTAACCACAAAACTTAGTATGAATCATGATGACAACGACGATGGAAATGATGGTTAATGGCTAACTTTTACTGACTGAAAATATCTCTATTCTTCAGCCTTCTCCCTGAAAGGTTCCCCTTCATTTCCTAACTTGAAACTTGGCTGTCCCTGGAAGCCCTCTCACTTGGAGACTGCTACTTTTCTTCCAACATTTCCTGTAAATGGACAATATTCTCTTTGGTTCTAAACTCCTTTTCTCATCTCTTTTCCTTCAAAACCCTGGACATATTTTAATTTCTTGCAATCAGACTTCGTCAGTTACTCTTCTACACTATTTATGCCATCTACTCCCTCACTCTTCAACTTCAAATCCTTGCTATGGTCCATTCCACTCTTAAACTGCTCCTGGTTATGGTCAATAATCATGTGGATGACTCATCTGACACCGGCGTTTCAGGTCTCCTCATCACAATCATGTTCAACACACCACTCTAGTTTCCCGTTCCATGGTCATCGCCCCACTCACCTGGCCCAGTAGCTGCATCATCTCCAAAATCTTGATTTTAAGCATGCCAATAATTGACCACCACTTTCTATTCCTCCAGTTCATGCTCTCCAGCAATTCTTTTACTTCATTAGTACTTCCCACCCATCCATTAATCTTTCCACTTTCCCACCATCCCTCATGCTCACCATGCCCTCACTTCTCTTCTTGCTCAGCTTGGATTCCAGGGTTCCATATTAAATATCCTTGTGAACATCCTTAGCTGCCCTACCTCTGGCTTCCTTGGTATGGTCACCTGGGACTTCATTCTTGTTAGTCAACTAGTCACTTTCTCTTATCCTTATACCCAAACCACTTAATCTTACCAGAGAGAAAAACCTTGAGGAGTCACCTTAAATTCTTCTTTGTTTATTTTCGGCTGTGCTGGGCCTTTGCTGCTGTGAGGGCTTTTCTCTAGCTGTGGTGAGCAGGGCTACTCTCTAGAGGCAGTGCACACATTTCTCACTGAGGTGGCCTCTCCCACTGTGGAGCAGAGACTCTAGGGTGTGCAGGCCTCAGCAGCTGCAGCTCCCAGGCTCTAGAGCAAAGGCACCATAGTTGTGGTACATGGGTCTGGGTGCTCCGAGACATGTGGGATCTTCCAGACCAGGGATTGAATCCATATCACCTGCATTGGCAGGTGGATTCTTTGTTGCCAGAAGGAAAGTTCAGTTCAGTTCAGTTGCTCAGTCGTGTCTGACTCTTTGAGACCCCATGAATCATAGCACGCCGGCCTCCCTGTCCATCACCAACTCCCGGAGTTCACTCAAACTCATGTCCATTGAGTCGGTGATGCCATCCAGCCATCTCATCCTCTGTCGTCCCCTTCTCCTGCCCCCAATCCGTCCCTGCACCAGGGTCTTTTCCAATGAGTCAGCTCTTTGCATCAGGTGGCCAAAGTATTGGAGTTTCAGCTTCAACATCAGTCCTTCCAATGAACACCCAGGATTGATCTCCTTTAGGATGGACTAGTTGGATCTCCTTGCAGTCCAAGGGACTCTCAAGAGTCTTCTTCTCCAACACCACAGTTCAAAAGCATCAACTCTTAGGCACTCAGCTTTCTTCACAGTCCAACTCTCACATATATACATTACCACTGGAAAAACCATAGCCTTGACTAGATGGACCTTTGTTGGCAAAGTAATGTCTCTGCTTTTTAATATGCTATCTAGGTTGGTCATAACTTTTCTTCCAAGGAATAAGCATTCTTTTCATTGCTGCAATCACCATCTGCAGTGATTCTGGAGCCCCAAAATATAAAGTCTGACACTGTTTCCCCATCTATTTCCCATGAAGTGATGGGACCGGATGCCATGATCTTCGTTTTCTGAATGTTGAGCTTTAAGCCAACTTT
>SJYC01113608.1:0-10231 GCA_006408675.1 Madoqua kirkii
TGATCTCCTTTAGGATGGACTAGTTGGATCTCCTTGCAGTCCAAGGGACTCTCAAGAGTCTTCTTCTCCAACACCACAGTTCAAAAGCATCAACTCTTAGGCACTCAGCTTTCTTCACAGTCCAACTCTCACATATATACATGACCACTGGAAAAACCATAGCCTTGACTAGATGGACCTTTGTTGGCAAAGTAATGTCTCTGCTTTTTAATATGCTATCTAGGTTGGTCATAACTTTTCTTCCAAGGAATAAGCATTCTTTTCATTGCTGCAATCACCATCTGCAGTGATTCTGGAGCCCCAAAATATAAAGTCTGACACTGTTTCCCCATCTATTTCCCATGAAGTGATGGGACTGGATGCCATGATCTTCGTTTTCTGAATGTTGAGCTTTAAGCCAACTTTCTCACTCTCCTCTTTCACTTTCATCAAGAGGCTTTTCAGTTCCTCTTCACTTTCTGCCATAAGGGTGGTATCACCTGCATATCTGAATTCCTGCCTACAAATCTCAAATGGTTTCCCAATACAGGAGTCTTACAGGGACTCCCACTTTGTAAGATTTCAACCCTTTGAGTTGCTTGAAATTTGCTATGGCCTAGCATATTTCAATTTCAATATTCCATGTTTGCTTAAAAACAAAGTAATTTTGAGGACTTCCTTGGTGGTCCAGTGATTAAGACTCCATGCTCCCAAAGCGGGGGCCTGAGTCTGATCCCTGCTCAGGGAGCTAGGATCCTATACGCCACACTGTGTGGCCAAAACAAGTGTCTTGCAATTGTTGGACATAGTATCCTATTATCCATTAATCAAGTTTGTTCAGAAGCTCATTTAAATGTGTATCTTTACTGACTGTGAACTTGTCTATTTCTCCTTATTTTTCCATCAGTTTCTATCTTACACATTTTGAGGCCAGGTTATTAGGTGCATACAAACTAATATCTTTCTGATGAATTTAATCTCTTATCAAATGAAATGCCCTCTTTACCTCCAGGCTTTTAAGGCTTTTTGCCTTAAAGGTATATTTTGTCTGATTTTCTTTTAATAGAAATCATGTTAGTATTCCCCTCAAATTAAAAAAAAAAAGTATTTCTTTTGAACTTTTCCAAAATATCTTCTTATTCTGAACCTTTATTGAGACTGTGGAAGACTGTTTCAAGGTTTAGAAGTAATACAATACGTGTAAAGTACCTGGAACACTGTTTAGCACATATGAGTAAATAAATAGCAGCTATTATAAAACAATTATCTTTAACATTAGAAGTAATACTGATGAAAGAATACTTTCAAAAACAGTAATGATTCCATTTTTTTCTGAAACAAGATTCTTCAAATATAGAATTAAACAACTAGATAAGAAGAAAGAACACAATAGTTGTAAAACAGATATCATTTTATTGTGTTCCTGCCATACATTAGCCATAGAACTAGTCATTTGTATACATAATTCTCAATATATGTAAGATCATCAGAATTAGAGATAATTCTGATAATGATTAATAAGAAGACCTTAATAAGAACAAATATTTATGAAGTCTGTACTAAGTTCCAGGGACTTTTCTAAGTGCTTTACATGTATCAATTAATTGAACCCTTATAATAAACCTCTGCAGTAGGTCCTCCTATTATTATCAATTTACAGATGAGGAAACTGAAGTAGAAAATAGTGAAGTATCTCACTCATTACTGGCAATGACAGACCCAGGATTAGAACCAGGCAGCTTCTGGTTCCAAAATCCATTTTCTCCATCATTGTGCTATGCTGCCTGCCCAGTTACCAACAACCACCACCAAATTCAGACTTATAATTGTTTTAAGTATTTTTTCTGTCTATTCATATGCTCAGACATATTACCTGTTCAATGAATACTAGCAACCTGGCAGGTTTATAAATGGTTCCCAGTACTTTACAACTGAAGTTACAAGTAATACTGCTTCACTACTAACATTCTATTCTAAATCCTGGATGGTGGTAGCCATGCATTTTTATTTTTAATCACAGTGTGGTTCTCTTGCTGCTAAAAATTAGTGCCATAGTCCTAGTATTATATTTCTCCTTCTCCTTCTATAATGTAATCAGTTCCTTATTTTTTTCCAGTTTTATTGAGATAATTTGACATATGATAATATTGTATAAGTTTAAGGTAGATAACATGCTTATTTGATACACTTGTTTATATATCACAAAATGATTACCACCATAGCATTAACTAACACTTCTGTCATGTCACATTCTTTTTTGAGGTAAGGGATTAAATTTCTTTTTAAATTCTGACTTAGTTTACCCAAATCAAAATTTGTTCTTAGTTATGTTCAATAACATAGAATACAGAAGAAATCACTCAAATCAAACAGGCTAAAAGACAAAATGAGATATTCCACAAAAATAATAAAGAATGAAAGAAGATATTATTATCCACACTGCCTTTCTAGTTACACAATTCTGTTCTTCAGTAAGATTCAAACTTTCTAAATGGCACTGTGTGTTTCTCCTATTCCTTAAAAGTAACTTTATACATGTCATACAGCCTAATTTTATGCTTTCTTTTGAAATCTAGATAAACTGAAAGGTTAAGAGATACCAATCCTTATCTATACAGTGAATGAATAACACAGCAAAAAAAAAAAAAAAAAGCCCACTCAGAAATCTGAGATATGTTCAATAAACTACTAAAAGATAAATAAGTTAACCCCCAAGTTGAAAGATACCCAGGACTACTGAAAACCTGAACAAATGGAGAGATGCAACAGCAAGACTAAATGAGTGAAAATGTCAATTTCGATCAAAACCCCTACAGGCTTTACATGGAATTTGATCAACTGATTTCAAAATTCATGCTGAAGGGGATGTGGCCATGAATAGCCATAATTCTTTAAAAGAACAACAGAGGCTCCACTCCATCAGATAAAGGCTCATCTTGGGTTGGAACACTTAAGACAGCAAGACATTTACTGATGCAGGTATAGACGCATATAGAATGAGACAAACGAAAGAGCTTAAAAACTAAAAAAAGCATATGAAAATTAGGCATTACAGGAGGAATCTTAGATTTCAACAAGTACAGAATGGGCTACTGAAAAATGATTTGGGGGACAACTGTCTTATTCAAATAGAAAATGAAATTAGGCCCTTCAGCATCATACTGATACACAAAGAACAATTCCAAGTAGGTTAAAGACCTGTATATAAAAAATTTAATTTTTTAATAAGAAAATACAGGAGAATATCAGTACTACCTCTGGGTTGGATTATGTCATAGATGAGACACAAAAAGCTCAAACCATAAAACAAATGATTTACCCATCAGACTTAACTTCTACAAAACATGACACCATTGACAAAGTTAATAAATAAGCCAAAGTCTAGAAGGATGATGGCACAAATAACCACAAAGGTTAGAATCCAGACTACGTAACGAACACTTTTACAGAGTAAAGTAAGTCAGGAAGAAAAGCAGCAATACAGTACACTAACCCATATATATGGAATTTAGAAAGATGGTAATGATGACCCCGTATGCGAGACAGCGAGAGACACAGACGTATAGAACAGTCTTTTGGACTCTGTGGGAGGAGAGGATGGGATGATTTGAGAGACTAGCATTGAAACATGTATATTATCATATGTGAAACAGATCACCAGTCCAAGTTTGATGCATGAGACAGGGCACTCAGGGCTGGAGCACTGGGAAAAGCCTGAGGGATGGGATGGGGAGGGAGGTGGGAGAGGGGTTCAGGATAGGGAACACATGTACACCCGTGGCTGACTGGTTGAGTCATGTCAATGTATGGTAAAAAACCACTACAATAAAGTAAATATCCTTCAATTAAAATAAATTTTAAAAAATCAATAAACTCAAAACAGAAAACAAAAAATTGGGAGCAACATAAATGTCCATCAACAGAAGAATATATATATATATATATTTTCATGCAACATAATACCTAGCAGTTATGTGTGTGTGCTCAGTCATGTCTGACTCTTTGGGACCCCACAGACTGTTGCCCACCAGCTCCTCTGGAATTTTCCAGGCAAGAATACTGGAGTTGGTTTCCCTTTCCTTCTCAGTTGATGGATCCCTCTTCCAACCTAGTGATCGAACCCATGTCTCTTTTGTGTTTCCTGCACTGGCAGGTAGATTCTTTACCACTGTGCCACCTGGGAAGCCCCAGCAGCTATATGACCAATTAAAAAAAAAAAAACCTTTAATAATACAGTTATAATTTTCTTCCTCTATTTCCCCAGAGATTATCACTGTCATAAATTCACTTTTGTTTCCTGTCATTTCCATATATGTTTATATAATTCATGAATGTCATAACCTTTAGGTTTTAAATTTTTACGTGTGTTTCCTTCTGTATTTGACTTTTTTCATTGAACAATGGTTTTTGCCAAAGATTTATCCCAGTTATGGAACGATGGTGATGAAAAATACAAAACAGTGTTGGAGGAAATTAGTCATTAGTAAATAGAAACATAATCCATGTTTCATGGGTTGGAAGACTGACTTAATATTGTTAAAATGTTAATGTTACCCAAAGCAATCTACAAAAGAAATCCCTGTAAAAATCCCAATGAGATTTTTGCAGTAATAAAAAAAATCCATTCTAAAATTCATAAGAATCTCAAGGGACCCCTAATAGCCAAACAATCTTGAAAAAGAACAACAAAACTGGAGGACTCAAGCTTCCAGATTTCAAAACCTACCACCAAACTACAGCTATCAAAACAGTAATAGTACTGCCATAAAGCGGGCTTCCCTTTTGGCTCAGCTGGTAAAGAACCCCCTGGGTTCGATCCCTGGGATGGGAAAACTCCCACGGAGAAGGGAACAGCTACCCATTCCAGTATTCTGGCCTGGAAAATTCCATGGTCTGTATAATTCATGGGCTTGCGGAAAGTCGGACACGACTGAGCGACTTGCACTTCACTTTCACTGGCATAAAGTACGGCATATAGACCAGTGGAAAAGAACAGAAAGCCAGAAATAAACTCATGTATATATAGGTCAAATGATTTTTGATGAAGGTGCTAAGACCATTCTCTGGGTAAACGACAGTCTTTTTCCACAAATGGTGGTCATCAACAGAACTGGGCCCTTAGCCAACACCATATACAAAAATTAACTCCAAATGGATCAAGAACCAAAATGTAAGAGCTAGAACAATAAAACTCTTAGTAAAAAACATAGACCAGAAACTTCATAACACTGGATTTTGCAATGATTTCTTGAATATGACATCAGGCACAGTTAACAAAAGAATGAACAGATAACCTGGACTTCAAGAAAACTTTCAAAATGTGTATATTAAGAGACACAACCCACAGAGTAAAAAGGTAACCCACAGAACGGGAGTTAATATTTGCAAATCACATATATGATATGGGATTCATGTCCAAAATAAACAGGAAACTCCTAAAACTCAACAACAAAAAACTCAATTCAAAAATGGGCAAAGAACTTGAACAGACATTTCTCCAAAGTCATTCAAATGGCCAATAAGACCATGAAAAGATACTCTGCATCACTAATCATGAGAAATGCAAATCAAAACTACGAGAGTCCACTTCACACTCATTACTATGGCTCCTGTCAAAAAACACAAAGTGTCAAAACAAAGGATATGCAACTCAAAAGACTGAATCCTAATGTGGACTATGAACTGTAGTTCATCAAAATGCATCAATACTGGCTCACTAATTTCACTTATTCTAACAAATGTGCCACACTAATATAGGATGCTGAGGAGACTGTATACTGGAGGAGGGAAGGAGGTTTAATGGAGATTCCTGTGCTTTCCAGTCAAGTGTTTATAAAACTAAAACTCCTCTAAAAAACAGTCAAGTAATTAAAAACAACAACAACAAACAAGTGTTGCAAGGATGTGGAAAAACTGAAACTCTTTTGTATTGTTCGTGGGAATAAAATGATACAGCTTCTGTGGAAATTAGTATAGAGGTTCCTCAAAAAATCAAAATAGAACTACCATATGACTCAGCAATTCCATTTCTGAGTATATAGCCAAAAGAACTGAGAACAGAGTCTAGAAGAGATAACTGGTACACCCATATTCATAGCAACTTCATTCACAAGAGCTAAAACACAGAAGCAACCCAAGTGTCCACAGAGCAACAAAAGGATAAGTAAAATGTGGCATGTGCACACAGTGGACGTTAGTCTTCAAAGGAAGCAAATTCTGCAGTATGTTACAACACGGATAAACCTTGAGCACTATGCTAGTGAAAATAAACCAGTCACAAAAATACAAAGACTGTATGCCTTTATTTAGATGAGGTGCTTAGAATAGTCAAAATCACAAAGACTTAACGTATAAGGGTGGATGCATGGGGTTGGAGGGAAGAATGGGGAGTTATTGTACAATAAGTGTAGTTCTAGATTTACAAAATGAAGAGAGTTACAAGAATGGATGGTGGTAATGGCTGCATAACAGTGTGAATATATTTAATACCACTAAACTGTACACTTAAATAGTTAACATGGTAAACTTTATGTGTATTTTACTGTAACAATGTTGGAGAAAACATGGGAGGAATCATATTACACAGCTATCACAATCAAGACGAGGAGACACCCGCATCAGTGGATGGAGCAGAGGACCTGAAAAACACCCAGACAAACACACCTAAGTGCCATGGTCGACTGGTTGCCACTCTGATCTCGAACTTCCAGCCTCTAGAACTGGGAAAAATAAATGTCTGTCGTTTATAAGCTATCCAATCTCTCATATTTTGTTACAGTAGCCTGAACAGACTAAAAAGACAAAAACTGACAGAAAATATCTGCAAACCACACATCCATACAAAGGGCTAGTATGCAGAATATACAGAGACCTCTTGACACTCAACAGTTGATAGCTTATGGGGAACGGTGTCAGAATTTGTGATCTCTGAAGGAGAAAATTTCACTCTTGGGACCCAAAAGACACAGTCTCAGGCACTTAAGAGCTTTGTGTAACCAAGTTTTATTATAGTGAAAGGATGGAGTGAGCCTCCAGCAAAAGGCGCTGAAAGCAGGGAGTAGAGTGCCTGCCTCGCCAGCCAGTGGCAACCGTGCACTATGCACTCTTCAACACGCAGCTGAGAACAGACAAAAAGAACACTTCACAGCTGTGCAAATTCCATTAACCCTTCCCCAAGGCATACATCCTTGAGATAACTTCAGTACAAGACTAGCCAGAAGTAACCTGTTCCAGGGAAGGCGTTTCTGGGTGACATACACTGTTGCTGAGAAATAGGCTCCGAGGCAAGATTTGTTACAATTTTAATTATTAACATAGAGTCTAAGAAAAGCATTTCCACCAGTAAGACACTGTGCCCTGTGATCATTAGCTCCTAAAGAAAGGCCAGTTCTTGGGCAAGATACATTGTTGCACAAGGCTTAAGGAAAGCAAGAGGGAGAAAGTTCACCTCCTCCTTAAAGGGCTAAGGCCTGCCTAAGCTTTAACTCTCTCACAGTAAAATAACAACAACAACAAAAATCCAACAAGAAAATGGACAGAAGATAGGAACAGACACTTCTTCGAAGAGAATATAAGGACAGAAAGTAAGCACACGAAAATATGCCTAGCATCATTAAAGAAAAACCAATATGGAGGCTGCACTCTGAATATATCCCTAGACCACAGGCTCAGTCACATAACCAAATTGTAACACTGTTCTGATTTCCCTGAAATGCTGCCTGACCTTAAACAAAACCTAAGCTTTCTTCATGTCAATGTGACCTCATAGTATTCTAGCTAATAAGCTACAAAAAAGTAAGCTTAGCAACGAAAAGGAAAGTAAATTTCTAGAAACCAATCACAGTAGAAAACAAGGAATTCATTCATGTTTATAATGAATTGCTGGAATTACTTGTAGTTTGAGGTCTCCCTATTCAGGAATAATTTGTTTCTTGCCCAATAAAATATCCATATCAAGTAAAGCTCCTGAATTTTCTTTTGACATTAGTCACAAGGGAAATGCAAATTTAAATCATGAGATATCACAACACACCTATCAAATGGCTAAAATAGAAAATAACACCAAATGCTAACAAGGATGCAGAGAAACCGGATCACTCCTACATTGCCTGTGAGAATGTAAAAGGGTATAACCACTCTAGAAAATAGTTTAACAATTTCTTTAAAAACTTAACTTCCAAATACCATGCCATCCAGCATTCCTGGGCATTAATCCCAGAGAAATGAAGCCTTATGTTCAAAAATCTCTATCACAGCTAAACAGTAAAAACAGTCCAGATGTCCTTCAGTGGGTAAATGGTTAAGCAGACAATAGTATATCCAATAACGGAATATCATTCAATAATAAAAATGAAGGGAAATATTGATGCATGCAGCAACTTGGATGAATTTAAAAAGAAATTATGCAGAGCAAAAAAAGCTAATCTCATAAAAGGTTAGTGATTCAATTTAGGTAATGCTGAAATCATACACCTATAGAAATGGGGGACATTAGTGATTGACAAGGGTTAGGAAGAGTTGATGCCTTTGAACTGTGGTGTTGGAGAAGACTCTTGAGAGTCCCTTGGACTGCAAGGAGATCCAACCAGTCCATTCTGAAGATCAGCCCTGGGATTTCTTTGGAGGGAATGATGCTGAAGCTGAAACTCCAGTACTTTGGCCACCTCATGCGAAGAGCTGACTAACTGGAAAAGAGTCTGATGCTGGGAGGGACTAGGGGCAGGAGGAGAAGGGGACGACAGGATGAGATGGCTGGATGTGAACTCCGGGAGTTGGTGATGGACAGGGAAGCCTGGCGTGCTGTGATTCATGGGGTTGCAAAGAGTTGGACATGACTGAGCGACTGAACTGAAGTGAAGTGGGAGGGAAGTGAATTTGGTTACAAAATGGCAACATGAGGAGATCCTTGAGGTGGTGGGAATGTTCTGTATTTTGACTATATCAAAGCCAACATCCAGCTGTGATGTTACACTATCATTCTCCAAGCAGTTATCCCTGGGGGACTCTTTGTATTATTTCTTATATACACATGTAACTACTTTATCTCAAAATTAATTTTAACTAAAAATGGTTTACTGGCTCAAACACTGTTCATCATTATTTCATTCTTACCTGTATACATGAAATATTTTGATTATTAACCTCAAAACGTATTCAAAATCTTGTTAAGTGTGTTCTTTTAATGAGTTCTGGGGAGTAGAGGGCTATGAGGCAAGCAAAACTAATTTTCATCTTTGACTTTTATCTGTGTATCCTTCAAAGATTTAAGGGATGACTGAAGAATAAGAGGTATTCTTCATACACGTCTGTGGTTGGTTAAGGCTATTACGTCTGGAGGAAAAACATAAGACTTCTGTAAGTTTCTCCTTTAAGAATAGTGAACAGATTCCAAGTAGCATATAATACCTGCCAGCAGGACTAAAGGTTAAGGAAAAAGCTTTTGGATTCTTTATCATTTTTTAAAATTTATTTATTTAGGCGGCCCTGGGTCTTCACCGCTGCCTGTGGGCTTTCTCTAGTTGCAGCAAGCAGGGTCTACTCTTCTTTGTGGGATCAAACCCATGTTTCTTGTATTGACAGGTGGATTCTTCACCACTGGACCACCAGGGAAGTCTCTTTACTTTAAGATCATTTAGGAGCTCCTGATACTGAGGGACATTATTTCAGTGGTATCAAACCTAGTAGTTCACTTATTTACGGTTGCTCTGTATATTAGAGATCCTTACTATTTTTTGGTTATTTCAAACTAACACATTTTTTAGATAATTACTCAAGTCAGTAGGGGCTTCCCAGGTGGTGCAGTGGTGAAGAATCCACTGCCAATGTAGGAGACGCATGTTCAATATCTGGGTTGGGAAGACCCCCTGGAGAAGGAAACGGTAACCTATTCCAGTATTCTTGCCTGGAAAAATTCCATGGACAGAGAAGACTGAGGGCTACAGTCATGAGGTCACAATGAGCACACACACGCACAAATCAGAAAACAGTATTTAGTGTGAAATTGATTTTAAAATTGTATCATTTGTTAAGATTTCAGCAGGAAGCTTCAGTTCAGTTGCTCAGTCGCGTCTGACTCTGTGTGACCCCATGAATCGCAGCTCGCTAGGCCTCCCTGTCCATCACCAACTCCCAGAGTTCACTCAGACTCATGTCCATCCAGTCAGTGATGCCATCCAGCCATCTCATCCTCTGTTGTCCCCTTTCCTCCTGCCTCCAATTCCTCCCAGTATCAGAGTTTTTTCCAATGAGTCAA
>SJYC01113609.1:0-30573 GCA_006408675.1 Madoqua kirkii
CTTTTTTAAAAAACAAAGAGAAAGTAAATATGAGGTTTATCAACTCCAATGAGTAATAGCATCTAGCTAGTATTTAGTAATACTGTTTTGATTCACCATATTTATTTTTTGGGTATCCTCTGTTACAATGAATGAGGTTTTCTATTTACTTAAAGACTCCTTTAAGAATTTTTAAAAAACATAACCAATTAAAAATGTTAATTAAATAATACATGGCAAAAAAAAGCCCACTCCTATAATCAAGACAGTGGAGTAGAAGGACGTGTGCTCATCTTCTCCTGCAAAAGCACCAAAAACACAAATAGCTGCTGACTACCATTGACAGGAGGATGTTGTAACCCACCAAAATAGTAATAGCCCATGGCCAAGGACAAAGGAAAAGCCGCAAGTAGGAGGGGCGCAATCACATTAAAATCAAATCCCATATTTGCCAGGTGGGTGACCCACACATTGGAGAACAATAATGCCAAAGAAGGTATCACACTGTTGCAAAGCTTCTAGGCCCCACATCGGACTTTCCAACCTGAGGATCCAGCAAAGGGACAGGCAACCCCCAAGGAATCTGACTCTGGACAGTGGGATTTGATTACAGAACTTTCATAGGACTCGGTGAAACAGAATATTGGAGGGCACAAACAAAACCTTGTACGCACCAGGACCCAGGGGAAAGGAACAGTGAGCCCACAAGACTGAGCCAGGCCTGCCTGTGAGTGTTTGAGGATCTCCCCGTGGAGGCGTGGGTTGGGGCAGTGGCGTATATTCACTGTATTTCAAAGGAAGCCACCTAAGATGCAGACCACACTTATTTCTAAATATAACATTAAACTTCGAGTACATAGCTTGGTATGTAGACAATTAACAATAATGTTGTGAACACTGGCTAAGAAGAGGCAAGTACCTGCATAGCAATAGGTCCCTGGGACATCTGAGAACTGTAGTTCATCCCTATCATGCCTTGCATGTTAGGCTGCATGACAGAGACCATAGGAAATCCTTGCTGCTGCATTGGCATCAGACCTGCTGAAAAACAAAGATATCGTTAAGGTTGATGCGTTTTACAGTTTACTTTCTTAAAACTCTAAGTACCTAAAGGACTTGTTTCTTGGGAAGTGGCAGAGTAGAGAGGAAAAGGCATAGGCTCCGGTGTGAGACAGACTCGCTTTAAATTCCAGGTCCATCATTTACTTAGCTTTGTGATCTTGGGCAAGCTAACACAACTTCACCTGTAAAATGAAGATAATACTTGTGCAGAATTTTTGCGCATACTTAAAAAATATACAATATGACCTATCTGGCCTTCAAGACAACAGGGATCTCTATCTCTTGGCATTCATGTCCTTGTCCTTCCCTCCCACACTGAATAGGGTTGACCAGTATAAGCAATGGGACACTGGAAGCGAGGTTTGTTCTCAGTAACTGTGTAGCTTCATCCTTGTTCTCTGGGATCAGCTGTTGGGAAAGCCACTGCCACATCAGTGAC
Source organism: Madoqua kirkii (assembly GCA_006408675.1). Lineage (NCBI taxonomy): Eukaryota > Metazoa > Chordata > Mammalia > Artiodactyla > Bovidae > Madoqua > Madoqua kirkii. Next base: position 1,481 of record SJYC01113609.1, read on the forward strand.
TCAAGCAGTCCTATGGAGAATCCATGTGGCAAGAACTGAAACCTACTGCCAAAAGGCAGCACAAATTTGCCATCTATGTGAGTGAGCCATCTCAGAAACAGATCCTCCAGGCCCATCAAACCTTTAGATGACTACAGTCCTAGCTGACATCTTTACTGCAATCTCCTTGGTCCTGGGCCAAAACCACCCAGTGAGGTTACTCCAAGATACCCGACTCACAGACACAGTGTGGTTTACTATTTTAATAGTAAACTGTTTTAAGTTTTGGGGTAATTTTCTATGCAGCAGCAAATAACTAGTAGTTAAGAGTTAATATACTAATTAAGCTACTTTTAATACAAAAGTAGGTTAAGAGCATGAACTTCTGAAGCCAACTAAAAATATCACTTGCTAGGTTTGGGACCTTGGGCAAACTTGCTTAACTTCTTCCTGTACCTCGGTTTCACATTCACTAGACTATTTGATACCTAATATGTTTAAAGAAATGGTACTTCTCTTCTCTTTCCTTACATGGTTAATATAACACCACAAAACAGCCATTGGCATGCAAAGTATATAATGGATGAAAGTATGATTTATAGTATGGTACCTCCCAAACTTTTCCAAAGTAGTCCCAAGTGGAGAATGAAAACTACATTTCTACAGGGATTTAATAAATATTAAATGTCTACTATATTTTAGGCACAGATCTAAATACTTGGTATGCAACAGAAAATTTAAAAAAATCCCTACACAGCCTGAACACAAATTTCATCCTGACTATACACTGTACCACAGATCACATCCATGCTAGTTCTAGTATAAGAGTTAAAAGAATCAAATTTTGCTTAAAAAAAAAAAATTAAAGGTCTGGTAAAGCAAAGAGTTGACTCATTGGAAAAGACCCTGATGCTAGGAGGGATTGGGGGCAGGAGGAGAAGGGAATGACAGAGGATGAGATGGCTGGGCTGGATGGCATCACCGACTGAATGCACGTGAGTCTGAGTGAACTCCGGGAGTTGGTGATGGACAGGGAGGCCTGGCGTGCTTCGATCCATGGGGTCGCAAAGAGTCGGACACGACTAAGCAATTGAACTGAACTGAAAGTCTAGTGGATTCTGTGTACCTTCAAGGTATTTACAGAGTTTAATATCAGAAGCATGGATATTACATTTGAGGTAACACTGATCAGTGGCAAGTTATTCATTTAATCATTTATTCAAATATTTGAAGCCCTACTCCACGTCGGGCACCATTCTAGGTATACAGCATTGGACAAAGCCAGGTCTTTACTCTCATGGAACTTACACTGTAACTGGGGTAGATAATAAAAAAAAAATAAGTAGACATCAGGTGAGGGTAAGGGGTCAAAGAGTCAGGGAGAGAAGTGGCAGCCATTTCATAGTCAGAAGAGGTTTCACCAGAAAGATGGCATTTAAGCAAAGACTTGAAAGAGTAAGGGAGTGAGCCACGCGGGCACCAGGGAGGAGCATTCCAGACAAAGGAACACCACATGCGAACACCTCGAGGCATCATGCACAATGAGAGTGCAGAGACCGGATATAGCACAGGAGGATGTCATCCCTCTGATGCCTTTGGACCTACAGTTTTATTTTCATAATTTTATTTAAGTCCTGAACAGGTAACTCAAAGATATGGCATGACATTTAAAGGCACGGAAGTACATACAGTTGAAAAACAAGTCCTGTTTCTCTCCTGTCTCCCATTTACCTTGGTGGCTACTCTTCTTGTCAGTTCCTTGTACAAGCTTTTAGAAATAACCCATGCGTAATTTAAAGCCTTCAAAAGATCAAAAGGTCCACTCTAACACACTCCATTAAAAAAAAAAAAAACTCAAAAACAGCTGCAAATTCCAGAAGAAAAAAATATCAGGCAACCTTTTGGGCTCTATCTTTGTCCTGTTCCTTTGCTTCATATGTAAATTTTTACTTGAAGGTTTATAAAAATGCAAAATAAGGAGCCACAAAAATAAACACAAAATGCTGTGATGTCTTCCTAAACAACAACAGACCTCCAACCACTTGATCCAAATCTAGGACACATCTAATTACAGAGAGCTTAAATAATGAAAAAGCGTGAGCAAGAATACAACTGACCCTTGGAAAAATTTACCTGAAACTCGGCCTCCATCACTGATTATGAGTGGAGACACTGACCACCTGCTACTGAGCCGCTCTTTATCATTCATCTCTACTGGTGACCTGGGAGTCTGTTTCTGTAGCAGGCCTACCATAACCAGTCAACGCTGGCTTTGTGAGAAGGGCCAGTTTTCAGAGAGGCGTGGACTGTGCAGAGAAAGTGGGTACGCAGGAGTGGGAGAAGTGAGCAGACAGACAAGCATATTCTTCTGTCAATGTTCTGTCCCAGGGGTACAGAGACATGAGCTGAAATTATACCCCTTCACTACTGTTTCCTTGAAGACAAAGCTAGAATAGATAGTGGTGGGCCCTTGTCTGAAACTGAAAGAGAACGAATATACCTAGCAGAGAAATTGCTAGAAATAAGAGACGTAAAATAGTTTAAACAGAAGCAGAATATGTGATAACTTATGTACATGATTATAGTAAGACGAAATTCATACACAGAAAACATAGGCTAAAACAACTAAAGAGGTTCATTTATTCATTCCATAAGCAGCTATAAAGACCTGATTATTTTCTATCAGCATGCTGGGTGCTGGAGATACTAATGAGCATAAGGCAAACACAGCCCTTGCCCCACAGAGCTAACAATCTAGAAGACAGGAGAAAGATGGCATTCAGAGAACTACAATTCATTTCATTTTTGTCACTTGTTTCTTTAATACTCCTGTCTTAAAAGTCTTCTTCATCTCTGAGGTTAAATAACAACCTGTGATTTGATATTTAAATAAGTTTGGGAGAAATGAGGAATAGTTTTTCTTATTCCCCAGATTACCCCCATTTTTTAGAAATTTTAGGAGTAAGCTATCAGGTTCAAGACAACAAGAAAATTTTACTCTATTTGGCAGCAAAAGAACTTTTTTTTATTCATTTAATCCCCAAGTTCAGAAACAAATAGTGAAAATGAAAGCTGACAACATAAACGTTCACATACCTTGAGGGGGTCTTAATCCACTGGCAACTGGAAACATGAAGCTGAAAACGGAACAAAGATACATCAGGACTGGGACTGCCCTGGTGGCCCAGTGGCTGAGGATCTGCCTGGCAATGCAGGGGACGCGGGTTTGATCCCTGGCTGCAGAACTCAGACCCCACATGCCTAGGGGCAACTAAGTCTCCCTGTCCCAGCTACTGAACAGCATGTCGCAACCGAGACCCGATGCAGCCAAATTAGTATTTTTTAAAAATATGAGGATCTTCCTAGTGCAAAGATTTCAGATAAAACATAATATTTTACATAAGTAAAGCTGTAGCCAGGGCCCTGGTATCTGCTCCACAGTATAATAAAATATAGAATTATCCACCATGGAAACAGTTTGAGCATCCAAGTATGCATGACAGTCAGCAGGTTAGCCAAGGGGGAAAATTTTGAACCAGAAGAGATAAGACTTTGAAACTGATCCTGGTTCTGTCGCTGTGTGACTCCCCTGGATTCCGATCTCTCCATCCATAAAATGAGAGGGCTGGATTAGATTCAACTCAGTGAACATTTATTGGGTGCCTATTACACGAAAGGCCTGAATGAGCTCAGGCTTGCTGAAGACACAGATGCAGACAAATAACTTTTAACATAGGGTAGACTGTACTAGGGCCCGTGAGAGGGCCAGAATACTAACAGCAATGAGAAGAAAACCGACTAATTTGATGGGTTAAATCTTGGGAAGGTAACTCTCGAGCTGCATCTTTAGAGAAAGGTACACTATACAGCAATAGTTTGAACAGAAGTTCAGAGGCAAAGCTGTAGCGTGTTCAAAAAATGATTTAAGGCTCAATATGAGACACAGGATTGGAAAAGTAAGCAGATTGAAGGCCTTTAAAATGTTTGATTTTGAATAGTACATAAACTCAGATTTTTAAGAATTGTGGTAAAATATACATAATATAAAACTTTACCACTGTAACCATTTTTAAGTGTACAGTTCAGTGGCATTAAGATGTTGTACAACCTCCACCAAGATCCATTTCCACAACTTTTTCACTATCACAAACAGAAACTCCGTAGTCATTAAACAATAACTCCCCATTACTTTCTCCTGCCTCAACCCCTGGTAACCACTATTCTGCTTTTTGGTTTGATGAATTTGTCTATTCTAGCCTCTTTAGATGGAATCATACAATACTGGTCCTTTTGCGTCTGGCTTGTTTCACTTGGCATAACATTTTCAAGGTTCATCAAGCTGCAGCATGTGTCAGAATTTCATTCCCTTTTATGGCTGAATAATATTCCATTGTTTGTACTTACCACATTTTGCTTATCCAGACTCATCTGTTGATGGACAGCTGGGTTGGCTGTTGTGAATAATGCTGTTATGAACACTGATGAACAAGTATTTCTTGGAGTCCCTCTTTTAATTCTTTTGGGTACTCTACCTAGGAGAGGAGTTGCTGGGCCACATAGTAATTCTCTGGTAACTTTCTGAAAAACTGTCTGTTTTCCACAGCAGCTGTGTCATTTTACATTCCCAGTGGACCAGGTGGAGGTTCCACATCCTCCATCAACACTTATTTTCTGGATTTTTGTTTGTTTGTAATGATAGTTATCCTAATGAGCGTGAAGGTCTACCTCACTGTGATCTGGATGTGCATTTCCCTGATGTCAGAGGTTTTCAGCAGAGAAATGATCAGAAATGTGCTGTATGTTTCTCTGGTAATGGGCTATGCAGAGAAGACTTGAAGTAACAAGAAATAGCTAAAGAAACTATTGAAGTAATTTTAATAAGAAAAGGGCCATAACCAGAGTAGTAGGAATGGAAAAGAAGAGGTGAATGAAAGCTTTTTAAAAGGAAGAATCAACAGGACTTAGCAACTACCTGGATGGAGAACAGCAGTGAGAAAGCTGAAAGAACTGAAGATGCCTCTGGAATTTGGGGCCTGAGGGACTACAAGGATGGTGACGCTGTTCCCTGCAGACAGGAACCCAGTGTTAGCAGGTGTGGGGGCAAGGTGCTAGGACGGTGTCCAAGAGGAGCGTTCTAACAGGCAATCAGAGAAGTGACACCAGATCAAGAGAAGGGTCTGCGTCAATCTAGCTGGGTTCCTCTTTTTTATTTTCTGGCCACACTTTGTGACATGTGGGGTCTTAGTTCTCCGACTAGGGATCAAATCTGTGCCCCCTGAAGTGGAAGTGGACCACCAGTGATTAAGTAGGAAGTCTCCTAGGCTCTTTTAATAAAAGTAAAAAGAGATAGAAAAAAAAATTAAGGTCTGGTTGTGGATGAAGCGGTCAAAGGGATGTGTATACATAGTGAGAAGACAACAAAAGGCAAGCCTGGAGAATTCTTAGTGAAAACTGTGTGTGGAATGGTCACTGAGAACCAAGGAAATTGATTATCACTGAAAGTTATAACTGGGGTAGGACCACATTTAAGGAAGGTGTTACCAGTGCCTAATGCTATAGAAAAGTTGCTAAGAATGGTGGTTAATAAATAAAGATTGCTGTTTTAAAAAACGATGATCTTTGAGTGAACAGTTTCATCACAGGAAACAGGAGCTACAGAGATAAAGATTTAGGATACAAAAGATATAATTAGAAACTAAGAAACAAGGTTTTTTGAGAGGATAGTATTAACACAGCAAAAGGATGAAGGACTTCTTTCTCTGAGACCAGAGGGAAAGAAAATGGGACAAACACAGAGGAAGAAAAAAATCTGAGTCCTTAAATCTGGAAGATAAGAATCTGAAGGGGATTTCTGAGTCTTTATAGGCACATAGATCCAGAACAGTATGCCAAATTCAGGTGTCCTTGCATTCTTTCATTGCACAACACCCCCCTTGACCCAGGAAAGGGCTAAAACCCAAACTGCAGAATCTTCTAACTGTAAAATACTTTGATCAAGAACTTTTTGGTAAGGTGGTTTACAAATTTCTAGTTGGACAGCTATCTGGTTACATGTCATTTACAGCCTTGTAGAGGATCTGAAATACTCACAAATTCTGCTGACAAGTGGGCCTGCACCCAAAGAGAGGCTTGAACAGTGAACAGCTTTTCTGAACAGCACACAAAATTTATTAGCTAAGCAATGTGTTAACTGGATAACATGTTTAAACTACAAGTTGAAATTTGGTAGGACTCAGTTTTTTTAAGTTAATCATACACTAAGATTTATAAACTGAGGAGCAATGCATTTAAGTACTCAACACGTTGAGACTTCAAAATCAGTTTTAAAGATTATAGACCTATAAAGGTTACTTTGAAAACATACACAAAAACTAAATTAAGGATATTACTAGATAAAGAAGATGTAGTACATAATTACAATGGAATATCACTCGGCAATAAAAGGGAACAGAATTGGGTCATTTGTAGAGACCTGAATGGACCTAGAGACTGTCACACAGAGTAAAGTCAGTCAGAAAGAGAAAAACAAATATTGTATATTAATGCATATATGTGGAATCTAGAAAAACAATACAGATGATCTTATTTGCAAAACAGAAATAGAGACACAGGCATAGAGAACAAAGGTATGAACCCCAAGAGGGAGAAGGGGAGCAGTGGGAGGAATTGAGAGATAGGAATGACATATATACACTATTGATACTATACACTATATACATACTATTTAACTATGAGAGTCTACTGTAAAGTTCAGGGAACCCTGTTCAGCGGTCTGTGGTGACCTAAATAGGAAAGAAATTCAAGAACGAGGGGACATATGTGTATGTATAGCTGATTCACTTTGCACAGAAACTGACATAAAACTGTAAAGCAACTACATTTTAACAAAAATTAATAAAAATAAAGAGTATTACTGACAAACCTGACTCACTCCAATAATTATACAACAACCCAAACTACCTACTGACCTATGTACCACTCATAAGACTCTCTGAAATGTTCAGACCACTAACAGCCACCATACTTAAAGGCCGGTAAGACACTGATAAGGACAGCAAAAGGTTGGCCAAAAACTGGGCAGCAGGATGACAAGCACTTTGATTTCAAAGGTGAAACCACTATGCATTACTGATGTCCTAGTCTGAGAGCAGCACTGTGAGCTCCATTCGTCACATGCCCATCTCATTCATCCACCACTTTCCGCTACCTTCGCGACTAACCCAGATCAGCCTTCACTTCTCTCTGAAGCCTGGACTCAACAAGACTTCCCAACGGATTTCCCCACCGGCAGACTCTATGGCTTCTAACGCAGTTCATGTAGCACAGGTGAGGTGCATCTCCCTAAAGGACCATTTGATAAGGCTGCATGTGTGCGCGCTAAGTCGCTTCAGTCATGTCTGACTCTGTAAGATCCCATGGACTGTAGCCCACCAGGCTCCTCTGTCCGTGGGGATTCTCCAGGCAAGTATACTGGAGTGGGTTGCATGCCCTCCTCCAGGGGATCTTTCCAACCAAGGGATGGAACCCACATCTTTACATCTCCAGAGCTGCCAGGCAGGTTCTTTACCACGAGTGCCACCTGGGAAGCCCTTGATAAGGCTGCTCCTGGGATTAAAACAATGTAGTGATTTCTCCTTAAATCAAATTTCCTTAGTTTATATTCAAGGCCCGCTCCAGTTGTACCAGAATTTTTTCAGTTTTCCCTCACAACTCTCCTCTCCCACTCAGTGCCACAGTCCATCCATCCAGCCTACCTGCTGTCCCCTACTGTTCACTAGGCCTTCCCATCTCCATGACAATCTCTTGACCCTTTCCTCTTCCTCAAAATGAGAAAAAGGAAGAAAGTGAAGCCGCTCTAAAAAGTCCTGTCCGACTCTTTGCAATCCCGTGGACTGTAGCCCACCAGGCTCCTCCGTCCCTGGGATTCTCCAGGCAAGAGTACTGGAGTGGGTTACCATTTCCTTCTCCAATGCATGAAAGTGAAAACTGAAAGTGAAGTTGTTCAGTCGTGTCCAACTCTTAGCGACCCCATGGACTGCAGCCTATCAGGCTCCTCCATCCATGGGATTTTCCAGGCAAGAGTACTGGAGTGGGGTGCCATTGCCTTTTCCGAGAAAGCATTGCAGGCTTTATTTAACCTCTGAGCCATCAGGGCAGACCCCTCCTCAAAATGAGGCCCAGCTGAAATAGCTCTTCTTTGCCTCCAATGATGCTTGAATCCAAAAATATTTATAGAATGTTTTCTGTGTGTACAATGTGCTACAGCTGTGGAAGATAAAAAGATGAGGAGGCCCTTAAGGAGCTTATAAAAGCAGGAAATGGACAAGCTTACAAATGATACTATCCCAGAAGGATACAAACTAACCAAGATTTTCCAACTTTTTCTCCAGTATACTTGACTTAAAAAATGCTTTTTTACTTCTCATCTCTTGGGAAGATTTTGCCGTTTACACAACTCTACAATTTATTCCAAGTAGCCCATTCAGGATACCAGTCAAAAGTAAGCTAACATTAGTAAAGTTGGAAAATGCCAGTGCTTTTTGCTTAGCCTCTTAGCAAACAGACAAGTACCCAAGAAATATAGTAAATTATAGTTAATGGAGTTCCTCTATTAAAAGCTAAGAGAGACCGCCTGGTTCTTTTTCTTTTCCCCTAAAATATACTTAAGTTGCAGGCATAACGTTAGCTTCTTCAGCCCTCACCACTGGTCTCTAAAAACTGTACACTTTTTAAATTAACCATAGTTTCTCAGCCTCAGAAAATCTCCAATGCAGGAAATACTCCCCAGACATTTTTCAATATAAAATTGAGTTATTCTCTCATATATCCTCTAGTTTAATAATGCAAAATTACTACAACCAAATTTTAAATAGAAAACAAAAATTTTTAAGTTCTAATTTCTATCACAATTCACGCCATATTTAGGGGAAAAAAAATTGTGCTCACGTTAATCTACTACAAACTAAAGTAAACGATTCACTCAACTTTCTACACTGAAGATGCCTTCATCTTTTTTGAAAAACAAAAACAAACCCCAAATGAAAAACACTCCCCCCCCAAAAAACCCAAAACAACAACAACAAAAAACAAACCTAATTCTTTTAAGCCTAATTCTTTTAAGTTTATATTTCCCCAGAACTTGGTGCCATGATTCATCATACACTTGATCAAATTAATGCCACTCACAAACATGTTAAAAATGATCCTGATGTTCAGAAAAGAGATTGACATATTTGTCTTCTCCAGCCAGTGATGACTTATGCTAAAAACAAAAACTCAAATATGCTGAAAAACTAATGCAACAGTGAAAATCTGAAAACAAAAGGGAAAAAAAGCAGTCTTAAATCTAAAGGTGTAGAGAAAATGAAAGATGGAGTTGCACACAGGTGGTTTATTTAACAGCAACTGCTTCTTTTTTTCTGACATATATATATTACCAGCACCCGAAAGAGGTGATGACTTTAAAGGCTTCACACTGTGGTATTCATGACTCCAAAATTAAAACCCTGCATATCAAAAAACTAACACTTGGTTTTCCAAAAATAACTTGGGATGCTTAAGACAAAGAACTAAACTTATCTCCAAACGTGTATGAACCTCGGGTTGGCTAGCAAAACAAAGTCAGACCAGGATGTAAACTTCACAGGATCAAGCATTCCCTTAAACGGTAAACTTGCCAGGTTGCACTCATTCATTTCTTTTACCGTTCTGGATATGAGAAGCATTGGCGATTAGCAGCTGAAATACGACAGAGAAAGCAAATTTGTTTAAGGATTAAGTAAATGTCTGGAAGCTTTGTCCTGATAACTGCCTACGTGCTGCTCAACAGTGAATTGGTGTTTATTGAGGAGACAGGTGTTAAGAATTACTTCTACAAGAGCTCTTTAACAAATGCAAAGGTCTTCAGGTTTTCCTGTTTCTGGTGTGTTAAGGAAGTAAAAGGACAAGTCGGTGAAAGCCGAACAGTGTGCGAAGAGGCACACACATCTATCCTGGAAACACCTGTCCAGCTCTCTGAAAAGATCTTTCGGAGCCCCTGGTGAAGCCCTGGGAAAGGGAAGGCTCTGGAAGCTTCAGATCCAGCCGGGCTAGAAGCGAGGCGTCGGGGTCCCTTTTGACCCACCCGGCCGGCTGCCAGCCGCCCCAAAGGGACCCTCGCCTCCTCCCTGTCTCCTCCCCGCTCGGCCTCAAAGCACCCGATTGCAGAGGACAGGAGTCCGGCGCCCAGCCTCCATCCGCCCCTTCGGCCTAGGTTACCGGAGGACGACCCTTCTCCCGCAGCCCTAGTTTCGAGGCAACAGGGGTCGGCGCGGGCGAAAACCGCCATAACCGCTGACCACCCGTCGGCGGGGCGCGTCCTGGCCCAGCTCCTCACACCCACCTGCCTCCCCCGGCGGCCCCCGCGCCGGCTCCCGCGGCCCCGCCGCCGCCAGCTCCACTTCCCGGCCGCAGCGCCATCTTGCTCCGGGCCCACCGCCGCCACCTTCCCAGCAGCTGTCAGCTCCCGACAGCCACTTCCGGGGCGAACTCCAGGCCCCACCTTGCCGCGGCCTAGGGCGGCGGGGCGGGGCCGCGGGCCCACGTGACCCTCAGCGTCTGGGGGCGGGGCCGCGCCACCTCGTCACGTGACCCGGCTGCCGACGAGGGGACTCCCGGCGCAATTCTGGTTCGGGGAGGCTGGCGGGGCGGTCTGGTCCCACTTCTAAGGGAGCTGATTCGTTCTCTGGGAAGGCTTTGTGGAAGGAACAGCTGGCCGAGCTGCAGGGAGTCGTCGTCGTTCCTGCGTTTGAAAAATCATCATGTTGGTTAATGGAAAGAACAGAGCGAGTCCAGTTTGAAAAACTGGATAGTGGGTACCCGCGTGTTCTTTTATTGCTACTTTTTACACAAAGGAGAGATGGAGCCTGAGTGCTCCTTTGAGAGCTTCACAACGTCCATTAGTGATGAGCTCTACTTTTCCCCTGGAACTTGGAAGATCTTTTTTGGCACCTGTCCTAAAAGCTGAAGATGTTTCAGTTTAGTTCAGTCGCTCAGTCGTGTCCGACTCTCTGCGACCCCATGAAAGGCAGCACGCCAGGCCTCCCTGGATGAGGAGCATGGTAGGCTGCCGTCCATGGGGTCGCTAAGAGTCGGACATGACTGAGCGACTTCACTTTCACTTTTCACTTTCATGCATTGGAGAAGGAAATGGCAACCCACCCCAGTGTTCTTGCCTGGAGAATCCCAGGGGTAGGGGAGCTTGGTGGGCTACCGTTTCTGGACACGACTGAAGCGACTTAACAGCAGCAGGCTGCCCTGTCCATCACCAACTCCCGGAGTTCACTCAGACACACGTCCATCGAGTCGGTGATGCCATCTAGCCATCTCATCCTCAGTCGTCCCCTTCTCCTCCTGCCCCCAATCCCTCCAAGCATCAGGGTCTTTTCCAATGAGTCAACTCCTCTCATGAGGTGGCCGAAGTACTGGTTTCAGCTTCAGCATCATTCCTTCCAAAGAACACCCAGGGTTGATCTCCTTCAGAATGGACTGGTTGGATCTCCTTGCAGTCCAAGGGACTCTCAAGAATCTTCTCCAACACCACAGTTCAAAAGCATCAATTCTTCGGCGCTCAGCCTTCTTCACAGTTCAACTCTCACATCCATACATGACTACTGGAAAAACCATAGCCTTGATACCAACTCCCAGAGTTCACTCAGACACACGTCCATCGAGTCGGTGATGCCATCTAGCCATCTCATCCTCAGTCGTCCCCTTCTCCTCCTGCCCCCAATCCCTCCAAGCATCAGGGTCTTTTCCAATGAGTCAACTCCTCTCATGAGGTGGCCAAAGTACTGGTTTCAGCTTCAGCATCATTCCTTCCAAAGAACACCCAGGGTTGATCTCCTTCAGAATGGACTGGTTGGATCTCCTTGCAGTCCAAGGGACTCTCAAGAATCTTCTCCAACACCACAGTTCAAAAGCATCAATTCTTCGGCGCTCAGCCTTCTTCACAGTTCAACTCTCACATCCATACATGACTACTGGAAAAACCATAGCCTTGATTAGACGGACTTTTGTTGGCAAAGTAATGCCTCTGCTTTTGAATATGCTATCTAGGTTGGTCATAACTTTCCTTTCCAAGGAGTAAGAGTCTTTTAATTTCATGGCTGCCATCACCAGAAGCTGTTTAGTCACCTGGTAATCCGCGTTTTTCTTTTACATACAGTCAGGGCCAAAACGGTGGTGCATGGGAAGGTTTATTGCACCTAACCTATCTGGGCATATTTTTACTGTGATTTTTTTTCCTAGTCAAACTACTGTAAGTCAATGTAAAAGCTGAATGTAAACTTTTTAAAGCCTTGAGGTAGCGTTTGCTTACTAGCAAGTAATGGGTTTGTCCGGTTGAAGGAATTACAAATGGGAATCAAGATTGCGGGCGTGGGGGTGGGGATATCGACAACCTCAGATATGCAAATAAGTAACAGAAAGTGAAGAAAAACTAACGAGCCTGTTGATGAGGGTGAAAGAGGAGTGAAAAAGCCGGCTTGAAACTCAACATGAAAACAACTAACGTCAGAATATCCAGCCAGCCCCATCACTTCATGGCAAAGAGAAGGGAAAAGGGGAAAGTGACAGATTTTATTTTCTTAGGCTCCAAAATCGCCGCGGACAGTGCAGAAGGTAACGGCAGTTATGAAATTAAAGGACGCTTGCTCCTTGGAAGGAAATGTATGACAAACCTAGAGAATGTATTAAAAAGCAGACTTCACTTTGCCGACAAAGTTAGTGTAGTCAAAGCTGTGGTTTTTCCAATAGTCATGTACAGATGTGAGAGTTGGACTGTAAAGAAGGCTGAGCGCCGAAGAATTGATGCTTTTGAACTGTGGTGTTGGAGAAGATTCTTGAGAGTCCCTTGGGCTGTACGGAGATCAAACTAGTCAATCCTCAAGTAAATCAATCCTGAATATTCATTGGAAAGACCGATGCTGAAGTTCCAACACTTTGGCTCCCTGATGTGAAGAGCTGAGTCATCGCAGAAGGCTCTGGTGTTGGGAAAGAGTAAAGCCAAAGGGAGATGGGGGCAGCTGAGGACAAGATGATTAGACAGCAGCACCCAATGGACAGGAATCTGAGCAAACTCTGGGAGATAGTGGAGGACAGGGGAGCCTGGCATGCTGCGTAGTCCTTGGGATTGCAAAGAGTCAGACACACTTAGCCACTGAACACGTAACATTATAGTTAACTTTATCTTTTACTCTTGCCTCAGGGCTTTTCAAGGAGACAGTTTGTAATAATAGTTATCCTTTATTGGGCACAAATCACTGGTTAGAAACTTCCCTGTATTGTTTCAAATCCTCAGTGTCCCTAAGAGTTACTATTGACACTTCATAGATAAAAAAAACCAAGGTTAAAAGAATTTGTAATTCAGACCACACAGCTGCAAAACACCAGGACCAGGATCCAAGTTCAAGTGTTTGACCTCAAAGTCCTTGCTTATTTCAACTAGTGTGCCATTTGTTTTTTCCCTCATGTCCACAGATTTCATTCCTCCCCTTTTAGATGGAACTGTGTAGCAGATGTTCCAACTGATATAGAAAGTGAAGTCGCTCAGCCATGTCCGACCCTTAGTGACCCCGTGAACTGCAGCCCACCAGGTTCCTCCGTCCTTGGGATTCTCCAGGCAAGAATACTGGAGTGGGTTGCCATTTCCTTCTCCAGGGGAACTTCCCAACCCAGGGACCGAACCCAGGTCTCCCGCATTGCAGGCAGACGCTTTAACCTCTGAGCCACCAGGAAAGCCCAATTGATATAAATTGATACCAAACTCCATATAAAGCCATTGACAAATGAAGCTGATATAGGCTTATGTAGCCATTTTAAAAGATGGGTGATTTTAAGAGAGGAGAAACTACTTAAAAGAAAAGAAAGAAAGGGAGTATTTCAAGGATCATACAAGACAATCTCTGTTTCTGCTGGGAATGCTTTGTTCTCCTTTGCATGCTGGCTGTTCTGAGTCTCCGGCTGTCAGCCTCTCCTGACATTTCCAGTTCAGGTTGGGCACTCTCATGTGATGCTGCAGCACTGTGGCCTCATGTCTAACACGGCACTCACCACCCTATTTGCTCCTTTCCTTTATCCCCACCACTAACACTGTTAGGGCAGGGACTATGCTATGAAGCTTTATATTCCGAACCAAACAGTTTATTTAAAAAATGTATTTCGGTGATGTGATCACATGTCAGGTACAGTGCAATGTGCTTCTAATCTTGAGACAGTTGGTATTACCGTCAATTTCAGTAATAATAATAATAAAGATTGGCAAAAGGGAGGCACCAGTACATCCACCTCCAGAATATATTGTGAGTCAAGGATGTGTTTGCAAGAACAAACAAAAACTTCACAGGCTTGTTAAAGTATTTCTTGCACCTTGCAGCAATAGGTCTCTATTTACATAAATTCTGAAGCTGAACAATTTTTGTCCCATCTAAAATATTTTAAGTTGGAGCCTACCCATCCTGATTCTAGAATAAAAGACTGAATAAAGGAAATAAGTTTAATTCAAATGTTGCTGAGGGAAGTTTATTATAGTATCGATGACAATAACCAACATTCATGTCAGGTGCCACACCAAGTCCTTACATGTATGAAGTCAATTTTTTATTCAAGTGTACAAAACTCAGTTCACTCAGTCAGGTCCAACTCTGCGACCCCATGGACTGCAGCACACCAGGCCTCCCTATCCATTGCCAACTCCTGGAGTTTACTCAAATTCGTGTTGAGTCGGTGATGCCATCTCCTCCTCTGTTGTCCTCTTCTCCTCCTGCCCTCAATCTTTCCCAGCATCAGGGTCTTTTCAGATGAGTCAGTTCTTTGCAGCAAGTGGCCAAACTATTGGGGTTTCAGCTTCAGCATCAGTCCTTCCAATGGGTATTTAGGACTGATTTCCTTCAGAATGGACTGGTTGGATCTCCTTGCTGTCCAAGGGACTCTCAACAGTCTCCTCCAACACAATTTAAAAGCATCAGTTCTTCGGTGCTCAGCTTTCTTCATAGTCCAACTCTTAACATCCATACATGACTACTGGAAAAACCATAGCTCTGACTAGCTGGACCTTTGTTGGCAAGGTAATGTCTCTGCTGTTTAATATGCTGTCTAGATTGGTCATAACTTTTCTTCCAAGGAGTGTTTTTCATGGCTGCAGTCACCATTTGCAGTGATTTTGGAGCCCCCCCAAAATAGTCTGTCACTGTTTCTCCGTCTACTTGCCATGAAGTGATGGGACCAGATGCCATGATCTTAGTTTTCAGAATGTTGCTTTAAGCCACCTTTTTCACTTACCTCAAGAGGCTCTTTAGTTCTTTGCTTTCTGCCATAAATGTGGTGTCATCTGCATATGAGGTTATTGATGTTTCTCCCAGCAATCTTGATTCCAGCTTGTACTTCATCCAGCCTAGCATTCCTCATGATGTACTCTGCATATGTTAAATATGCAGGGTGACAATATACAGCCTTGACATGCTCCTTTCCCGATTTGGAACCAGTCTGTTGTTCCATGTCCAGTTCTAACTGTTGCTTCTTGAGCTGCATACAGATTTCTCAGGAGTCAGGTCAGGTGGTCTAACTGTTGCTTCTTGACCCGCATACAGATTTCTCAGGAGTCAGGTCAGGTGGTCTGGTATTCCCATCTCTTTAAGAATTTTCTACAGTTTCTTGTGATAAACAGTCATAAGGCTTTGGCATAGTCAATAAAGCAGAAGTAGATGTTTTCTGATCTCTCTTGCTTTTTCAATGATCCAACAGAAGTTGGCAATTTGATAAATGGTTCCTCTCCCTCTTCTAAATCTAGTTTGAACATCTGGAAGTTGACGGTTCACGTACTGTTGAAGCTTGACTTGGAGAATTTTGAGCATTACTTTGCAAGCATGTGAGATGAGTGCAATTGTGCAATAGTTTGAGCATTCTTTGGCATTTGAATGAAAACTGGGAAAGGTCAGTTTCAACATCAGTACTTCCAGTGAATATTCAGGACTCATTTCCTGTGGTCACTGCTGAGTTTTCCAAATGTTAGCATACTGAGTGTAGCACTTTCATAGCATCATCTTTTAGGATTTCAAATAGCTCAACTGGAATTCCATCACCTCCACTAGCTTTGTTCATAATGATGCTTTCTAAGGCCCACTTGTATAAAACTAGCAATGAGAAAAATCTGCCCAAGTCAAGAGGCTGTAGCACTGTATAATCATAATCCTTTACCCTGGGCAGAGACTTGCATACTAACTGGACTGAAGGGCCATAAAGCCTCAGGAAAGATAAGCTGTAGAATTGCAGCGACGGTGCATCAAGCAACAGGGACATTCTACCTTACCAGGATAAAATGTGTATCAGTTTTCTAGCAAAGACATCTTGAATGGAAAGAGACAGGGAAGAACATGGATAAATGACAGAAAACGAAGTAAGAAAGAGAGAAGCTGACCATATTCTGGTAGCTAAAACGTGACAGGTAAGGTCTGAGCTATGTTACTGATGAAGTAGAAAAATATTTAACAGACCAAAGAATTTAAAACCCTAGGGAACTTGAATAACCAGCCACATAAAAGGACTCTCGGGTGGAGAAAAGGGAATGCTGTTGCACTGTTAGTGGGAATATCAATTGATACAGTCACTATGGAAGACAGTATGGAAATTCCTTAAAAAAAACTAGGAATGAAACCACCATATGACCCAGCAATCCCACTCATAGGTATACCTTGAGAAAATCAAAATTGAAAAGGACACATGTATCCCATTGTTCATTGCAACACTATTTACAATAGCTAGAACGTGGAAGCAACCTAGATATCCATCGAAAGATGAATGGCTAAAGAAGTTATGGTACATATACATAATGGAATATTCAGTTCAGTCACTCAGTTGTGTCTGACTCTGCAACCCCAGGGACTGCAGCATGCCAGACCTCCCTATCCATCAACTCCCGGAGTTTACTCAAACTCATGTCCATCGAGTTGGTAATGCCATCCAACCATCTCATCTTCTGTCGTCCCCTTCTCCTCCTGCCTTCAATATTTCCCATCATCAAGGTCTTTTCAAATAAGCCAGTTCTCCGTATCAGGTGGCCAAAGTATTGGAGTTTCAGTTTCAACATCAGTACTTCCAGTGAATATTCAGGACTTATTTCCTTTAGGATGGACAGGTTGGATCTCCTGGCAGTCCAAAGGACTCTCAAGAGTCTTCTCCACAGTTCAAAAGCATCAATTCTTCGGTGCTCAGCTTTCTTTATAGTCCAATTCTCATATCCATACACGACTACTGGAAAAACCATAGCTTTGACTAGACAGACCTTTGTTGGCGAAGTAATGTCTATGCTTTTCAATATGCTATCTAGGTTGGTCATAACTTCTCTTCCAAGGAGTAAGTGTCTTTTGATTTCAAGGCTGCAGTCACCATCTGCAGTGATTTTGGAGGCCAAAAAATGAAGTCTGACAGTTTCCCCATCTATTTCCCATGAAGTGATAGAACCAGATGCCATGATCTTCGTTTTTTGAAATGTTGAGCTTTAAGCCAACTTTTTCACTCTCCTCTTTCACTTTCATCAAGAGGCTCTTTAGTTCTTCTTCACTTTCTGCCATAAGGGTGGTGTCATCTGCATATCTAAGGTTATTGATATTTCTCCCAGCAATCTGGATTCCAGCTTGTGCTTCATCCAATCCAGCATTTCTCATGATGTACTCTGCATAAAGTTAAATAAGCAGGGTGACAAAACACAGCCTTAACGTACTACTTTCTCTATTTGGAACCAGTCTGTTGTTCCATGTCCAGTTCTGAGTAATGGAATATTACTCGGCCATAAAAAGGGACACATCTGAGTCAGTTCTAATGAGGTGGATTAACCTAGAGCCTATCATACAGAGTGAAGTAAGTCAGAAAGAGAAAGATAAATATCATATATTAACACATATACAGAACCTAGAAAAAATGGTACTGAAGAATTTATTTGCAGGGCAGCACTGGAGAAACAGACATAGAGAACAGACTTATGGACATGGGGAGAGGGGAAGAGAGGGTGAGATGTACAGAGAGAGTATTATGGAAATTTATATTACCATATGTAAAATGGATAGCCAATGGGAATTTGCTGTATGGGGGGAAAAAGGAATCTCATTGTTATGGCTCCTACTACAAAAAGCCATCAACAAATTTAGAAACAGCGAAATAGAGATGAGTAGGTTTATTCTTGGTAGACAGCTTGTGTTGCCTCTTGTCCATTTCCCTCCCACCACACCCCAAAAAAAAGTGGGTAGGAAGGGGAATTCAATCTCAAGACTTTACTTTGCAATGTGGTTCCAAATGCCTTTCGACAGCATATACAACACCTTCCTTCACACTTGAAGGGAAAAATCCAGCTCACCACATTTGGGTGTTGTTACTTTTAGTATAAGCTGTAGGTCTTCTATAAGAAGAATCACTCTGGATTCAAACCCACGGATGTCAATGAATGTTTTCTCCATTGTATAATCATTTAAAAATCACCTACAAATTAAAACTTGACATGATACATTGAGAATTTAGGATCATTTTTCACCAGTCCCATGTTCTTGTGGTTGACTTCAAATGTTTGGTACAGGTGATTATATAAGACAATATATTCCATGAAAAAAGCATTCATGCTGGAATTATAAAATCACATTTGTGATACAGTTCTCTTAAAGTCTGTTTTTAACTTTTGTCCTTAGGCGCTACTTTCTTCTTGTTCTGACCAGTGACCTTTTTCCTATGACAATGAAAGGAAAGCTGAATTAGAAATTTTAGATATATGTACTTTCCAAAGCCCTACCAATTTAATAAACATTTACTGAACCCTCCACGATCAAGTATATGAGACATTAGGAACACAAAGCTGTGTCTCTGCCCTTTAGAAAAACACATCCACCTAAATGAGACAGAAACACCACAATAAACTACATTACAACATGGCATAAAGATTCTGACCTAATAAAAGAGTTCACATTGATTAACTGCTAGACACTGTTACAAGTGCTTTATATGTATCAACTCAGATCTTCTAAATTATGAAAAAGATTCTATTAGTATCCTCGTTATACAGATGTGGAAAATGAGGTGGAGTGGTTGAGTAACTTACAGATCATCATACACTGATAATATTAGATATGAACTCTGATACTCTAATTTTAGAGTTTGGTGAATGGTGAATGCCATCAACTAACTCGTAACCCAAGAAAAAAACTTTTGAGAAAATAACATTTGCATACTATAGCAGAGTAAGGGCAATCAACTCACTTAATCCTTCACTAACAGTGGTAGAGTTATTATTTACATAACTATTTCCATTAAGAGGCTTAAAGATGTGAAGTGATTTGTTCAAAATCACACAGGAAGAGGTAATATTAGAGCCAGTTCCTCTTGCTCCCAATCCAGTCTCCTCCACCCTCTACTATTCCAGAGTGAGTCTATAGTGCCTGAGTGGGGTCCACTAGGCAACAGATTTAGGTTTATTACTCAGTTGGGAAGCAGGATCTGAAGATATGGACATAACAGTAATCAGCATAGAGCTGAGGCCACAGGTGTGGGTAGGATCATTATAGCAACATCTACAGTAGAAAGGTAAGCTGGTGTCAGATCAGCTCTTATGTGTATGTTACGTTAATAAGTATGGTTTTTAAATGTGAAGAAAATAGACAACCAAAGCATCTTAAGCAGGGGCCTGGGACAGGTTTATATCGTGTCCTCAAAGTCTTAGTGCAGCCATAAGTTTTAATAACTTCAGGGCATAAAGGCTATGGATTTATGAAAATCAACAATTAAAATATTATTTAAAATATCAGTATTTCTTATTACAGTTCAACAGAGCCACGATCTTATGCTCTAGTTGATTTTCCGTCTGTGTAAAAACTTTCCTTAGCTGCTAGTCAGTACCTAAAAGGATTGCACTTTCAATGAGGTTCTGATGTACATGCAACAATTCAGAAACAGCTCATCACAAGAAAAAGTCTAGTGAGACAGATAAGGTGACAAAGCAGGGCACCTCCTGTGCCAATGCACTGGTCTACTAATCCTCTAATAATCCACCCAGCAACTGTTGCCACAAAGAAAAATAAAAAATGCATTAAGAAGGCACAACACTGATTAGGTATGAATTAATCTTTTCAGTGATGTATTTTCGTAAGGTTGTAACATTTATTCCTCCCGTTACTAAAGCTTAAAACCACTAAACCCTTGGGATACTCTGTACACACCATGTACTGGGGTTGAACATGACTTCCCACAATTAATACAAAATGTCAGGCTGACTCTCTCTCAGAAGGAAAGTGCAGGCCAGTTTTCTCACCTGGGTTCACCTTGTTCCTTCTACATGCCTAAATTTTACCCATCCCTGAAGATAAGTCTACTTCTGTAAAACTTTTTGTAAATGACACCAATTCATAATGATTTTTCCCTTCTCCAGCTTCTATTTTACTTAAAAATTATTTTCTAATTATTTTTTTCATGTATACTAATCTCCTTTCCCTAACTTCAGGAAAAGGGTCTCATTTTACACTCTTTTCACACCTTACTACATATTATGTACGTAGTACATATATAATACAGATACATGCATTAAGGCTAAAGATGGACAGTAAGTACTTGGTAAATGCCCACATTTTATGTACGTTATATATTAACTGGTACTGACAAAATTTAAAGTGTCATTTTCTTAAATAGTGGAAAGAATAGTACTATGCAGAATATTTCAGTCTACCCCTATGAGATCATGGTTTCCTAGTAGTGATAGGCAAAACAAGTAGTCCTGTATACATTCTAAAGAAAAAAAGAAAAAGAAAAAAACTGTACTTTGAAATCCTCAAAACATTAAGCTAAATGACTGAATTTATAGTTTACTCATTTATAATTTATATATAAACAAATTTGTATATAATTTCATATATAATATTTATAATTTACATATAAATATATAATTTACTCAAATTATACTTTTCAGAAATGTTTCAACATGCTTCAGTGTAACTTCTATTGAAATCCTCTCCAGAATACGGAGCTTCAAGGAAGACTCTGTTGACGTGAGTTGACAGTCCTAACCAGTGGCTGCAATAGTGTGTCCAGATGCAGGCTGTGTGGAGATGGTGCATGCGTGTATCCTAAGTCACTGCGTCCGACTCTTTGTGACCCCATGGACTGTAGCTCGCCAGGCTCCTCTGTCCACGGGACTCTCCAGGAAAGAACACTGGAGTGGGTTGCCATGGCCCTCTGCAGGGGATCTTCCAGACCCAGGGATTACACCTGTCTCTCTTTAGTCTCCTGCACTGGCAGGCGGGTTATTTACCACAAGTGCTACCTGGGAAGTCCACGTGGAGACAGCGGACAGTGCAATTCTAATTCACAGTGAATTGAAATCATATTTCCAAAGATGGAAAAGAAAACCATTAATATATTAAGACAAATTCCAAGACTGAATTAACCAAGTTGCCAAATTATAGCAACCTAAGATATATTACTTTTATTACATTCTATAATGGACTGTTGTTAATGTTTAGTCGCTCAGTTGTGTCTAACTCTTTGTGACCCCATGGGCTGTAGGCCCCAGGCTCCTCTGTCCATGAAATCTTCCAGGCAAGAATACTGGAGTGGGTTGCCATTTCCTTCTCCATAATGGACTATAGACCTATCAAATTTTATTTCTAAAAATCTATCCTAAGGAAAAATAATGCCCATGTTATATGAATATGACACAGTCAAACTAACTTTTACCATATACTTACCGTTTATCCTTAGCTTTTTCTAAAAAATATTTTGGAGTTGTACTAATGCTCTCCCTTTGTGTCTAACTCTTTGTGACCCCATGGGCTGTAGGCCCCAGGCTCCTCTGTCCATGAAATCTTCCAGGCAAGAATACTGGAGTGGGTTGCCATTTCCTTCTCCATAATGGACTATAGACCTATCAAATTTTATTTCTAAAAATCTATCCTAAGGAAAAATAATGCCCATGTTATATGAATATGACACAGTCAAACTAACTTTTACCATATACTTACCGTTTATCCTTAGCTTTTTCTAAAAAATATTTTGGAGTTGTACTAATGCTCTCCCTTTCCAAGGGCTTCTTAATCATCTTTTTCTTTTGTTTACTGGAAGTTACAAAGAGAAGAAAGAACTGAATTAAGTACAACTTAATTTAGAGAGCTAAAACTAAAACTAGTTTTGGTTCTTGGTCACAAAATTTGTTTATCTACTTACTGGCTTACAGTGACAAAACTGTATCCACTGTAATATACTAGTTTACATAACAGTATCTAGACCGGTAATCCAAAGAGATGAAATTCAGCCAATTTTTAAAAAGGCATTGATTATGATTAAAATATGTGTCACTCTCATATTCTGCCAATAAACGCTAGAGTCTAATTCTGGCCAACTAACTACTTTTTACTAGCTTTATGAATTAAAATTAAGCATATTTCACTCACATTTAATAATATTTTAAAAATCTGAGTACTTAAAATTTCAAGGATGAAAAACTGACAGGGAAAGAACACACAGTATTCACAAATATTTAAGAGGAAAGTCTTTACTTTAAAATGTTCTAAAATAGTAATGCTGATAGAACTACAATGTACGAGTGTGAAAGTAAGAATAAACATGCAAAGAAAGAAAAACTCCCAAGTAAATTCAAGACTGTACCTTAGTAGTTTCTGGAAACCTTTTATGTATTCTGGGACAGGACATCCAGCCTGCTGGATAACATTGGCAACACTGAAAAAGGTACCGGTAAACATAGATTTGTATCCTGTCAAACTGTTTATGTACTTAAACCCTCTGCATAACAGAAGAACTAAGACTACACAAACAAGAAACTAATCCAGTAAAGAGTTCTGATAAATTATTACCAATTATTACCAGAAGCAATCATATCGGACTACTGAGAGAACAGTCTGCTGGACTGTAATCAAGGTACTGATGAGTAATTTTAGCTTGCAACCGCTTCTACTCAGCATGTATCAAGCCCTAACCAGCCAGCCTAGTGCTGGACGAAACGCTGAAGTCAGAGTCACACTTAAATTTATTAAATCACAGGGCTTGGCTGACTGGAGCTTCTCATGTACAGTCACTTATTCAATGGACAGTCACTTACAAGCTTTTGTAGTAAGGATCATCATTATCCCCATTTCCCAGATGGAAAAGAAAACTGAGGTGTACACACTGATACGGGGTGGGGTGGTCACTGAGTCACATGCTTAGAGCTGCTGAGAACTCAGGTGCATCAAGGCTGCTGGAATATAGTCCCCTACATATCACACGAGAATGTCTGCTCATGACAAAACCAAGGCTGACAGAGCCAAGGCTCAGAAGGCACAAATCAAAATCTGTGCCACAACCGAGAAACAGGTCAGTGTACAAACCACCTCCATCCGCAGCTTGATTTCATTTGTTAGAAATATGAACTGCTGTCAGTTATCATCCGCCTGACACTTCTGTAGGCAGCCCAAGTGCAGAAAATACAGCTCAGCTTTTACATTAACATCTATGATGATGGGCTAAATTAAGATGAGATTCTAAAAACGTATCTATCACAGGTTACCCAGGCCTCAAGGGGCTACAACTGAATAATACCGGAGTGTGTTACTAAAACAGTTTTTCCTCTATGACAAGTGACCTGGGACTAAAGATAAACTCCATCTGCCCCTAAGAGTAATGGGAAGAATGCACCATGCTGAGAGATCATTTTGACTAGGATGTAACATTAGAGATTCAGGGATTAACTTTAACTATTCACTAATCCAAAAACCTTAATACTACCTTGTGATTAATATCAAGTGATGTTATTGGGAAAATTCTGTGAGTCTAAAACTTAAACGAATATTCTCTTGTGAATACTTCCAAAATCTAACAATGGAAGGACAAAAATGAAGCCTTTTGATCATTTTTCTTTCATGGCTAACAGTTGACTAATACCATAACAGAATTGGGACACAGCCATTTTGTAATTATCCATTAACTGTGTTTAAGAATAAAGAACTAATTTTGCCAACGTAACGTAAGCTATTTCTCCTAATTTACCTTCTTAATAACGGTTTATCATCTTCAGTGAAAAATGTGACAGCTTTTCCTTTATGCCCAGCTCTTCCAGTTCGACCTAAGAGAAATCAGACCAGTAAAAAACAAGCAAAAAAAACGAACTCATTTCTGAGGGGAATGGGGCCTTCAAGATTCACATATACAAGTCACTGGATTTTCACAGTACTAAAAAAAATGAACATGCTGAAGGGACTCTGGTAGACAGGCTAAGACAGATGAGTAGCGGGGAGGGGCACATGACTCACCTATCCTGTGAATATATTCCACTGAGCTGGTTGGAAAGTCATAGTTGATAACCAAGTTCACACCTTTAAAATCGATCCCTCTGGCTAGCAAGGCTGTACAAATAAGAACCCAGATTTTTCCTGCTCTGAAGCTGTGGACTGTGTTATCTCTCTGGTTAACAGAACATATAACAGATGTTTTAGGACCACTCTGGGAATGGAAAACAAGTGCTTCATAAATGCCAGTACTTAGTTCTTTATTGTTTTGAAAGTTTACATTTGACTTTACCTGTTGCTGTGTTCTGTCTGCATGAATAACATCCACGTTAATACCTTCATATATGAGCTCATGAAAAAGTTCTTTAGCCCTTTCAATGGACTGAACAAAAACAAGAACAGGTGGATTGAAACCCTAAAAGAAAGCACACATAACCCATAACTAAGAATATAGCTGCATCATTTCATAAGACTTTAATTCATTTTAATTTAGAAATTGCCAAATTTCTCAGACCTGTGGTCTCAGTCTGCCTCCTTCTTCCTCAGCACCCATTCTCTACAACGGGCTTTTCCTACTAAACTTGAATAGTACTCTCCATTTTGCCCATTCCAAAAATAGTCTAATTAATCCCCCTTTCTACAGCAATGGATGTCCACTCCTTGAAATAAACATCTGTTTGCTTCTGTGCCTCAGAACATTTTTGTTCCTTCTTAAAATATAATAATTGTCACTTTAATCCATTACTTATCCTAACTGTGGGCTGGTTCTTAGTTCTCTCAAAATTATCTTTATCAAGTTAGACAAAATTTAAGTTATAACTACCAGCTCTAAGCAAATGATTTTTACATTTTGTATTATCAAACCCTGCTTCTCTCTCAAACCAGCTTTCTATATTTTCAACTGTCAGCATTAGTACTTGATCTTGTTATTATGGTCCACACATCCTTTCAGAATCTAATGCAAGATACGAAGCTGTCTAATAGGCAACCAGACATTCACATAATTTCAGAAGGTTCACAAAACTGAAGTTCATACATGGCTAAAAATCCCTGGAGTATAATCTTTTCTACGTAAATATCTGTGAAAACCTTCTATTTCCTATTGCCAAGTGATATCATTATTAGGAAAACTAAGAAATATAGCAAAATGTGCCAAGCACTATTCTAAGTACTATATCTGTATTAATTCAGTAATAAAACAAAAAACCCCCACTCTAGTGGGGCCTACTCATGTAAGGCCTCAGTTCTACATGAAAGCAGCAGAGTGGTGGGGGGAGATTTATATGTACATGCACACTCTTGTTTCATTTCACTTTGCAGGTTTTTCATAAGTCAAAGGTTTGCGGCAACCCTATGTTCAAGCAAGTCTATCGACACCATTTTCTTCCCAACACCATTTGCCTACTTCTTGTCTTTGTAGCACATTTTGGTAATTCTTACAATATTTCAAACTTTTTCATAATTATTATATTTGCCACAATGAGCTGTGATCAGTCCTCCTTGATGTTACTAATATGTAACTAATCGCTGAAGGTGATGGTTAGCAAGTTTAGCAATAAAGTGTTTTTAATTAAGGTGTGTACATTTTTTTTTGACATAATGCCATTGCACACTTAACTACAGCACAGTGTAAATGCAACTTTCCTATGCACTGGGAAATCCCCAAAATTCCTGTGACTCACTTAATTGTGATATTGGCTTTACTGTGGTGGTCTGGAACTGAACCCCCAGTATCTCTGAGGTCTGCTAGTTCACAGATGTGGAAAAAGGAGGCTTCTGGGCCATCAACTAGGTCTTTCCCTAGCCTTCCCTGAGCTGGGGACAGAAAACTTAACTTTATTCTAAATGGTGAGCCTCTCCACTTGGGACGAGTTGCTCCAATGTGCTTCTTACTGATTTGCCACTGGATTACTAAACATGACGCAGGAAAACATGCTCAGCCTCCCGTCAGTAATACAAGGCTTGGTGAGCTTCATCAACATTTGAAAATGCAGCCCAAATTTACCTTTTTAACAAGTTCTCTCATGGCCAGAAGTTTTCCAGTCTCCGAACCAACAAAGAGAAGCTCTTGTTCTACCGTCTCTACTGCAGAATTCCTGAGGAAAAAACGTATCTTACAGTTTGTGACAGCCAATCTTTGTTCTTCCCCATAAATTCTAAATAAATGAAACAATTTACACACAACTCCAACAGAATGACTTTTTCCATTATCAATATAAGTACCTAATTATTTATATTTTAAAGACAGTTTTTTAAAATTTACTTTTACCTAGAGAATAATCGCTTTACAATGTTGTGATGGTTTCTGCCATTTAACGTGAATCAGTCATAAGTATACATATGTCCCCTCCTTCCTGAGCCTCTCTCCCTATCATACCCCTCTCGGTTGTCACAGAGCTCCCTGTGTTATACCAGAGTTTTAAAATTTTAGTTCAAGTACAGCTGATTTACAATGTTGTATTAGTCTCTGATGATTCAGTCTTATACACACACACACACACACACACACACACACACACACACACTTTTTCAAATTCTTTTCCATTATAGGTAATTATATGTGGTTTATGTATTTTACCTTTAGAAGTTTGCATTTGCTAATCCCAAATTCCTACTTTATCCCTCCCCCCTAATTTCCCCTGAGGTATTCATAAGTTTGTTTTCTATGTCCATGAGTCTGTCTCTGTTTTGTAAATAAGCTCATTTGTATCATTTTTAGATTCTACACATAAGCAATATCGTATTTGTCTTACTCTGACTTGCTTCACTTAGTATGGTCATCTCTAAGTCCATCTGTGCTGCTGCAAATGGCATTATTTCATTCTTTTTTAAGAGTCGGACACGACTGAAGCCACTTAGCAGCAGCAGCAGCAGCAGCAGCATTCTTTGTTTTGTAAATAAGTTAATTTGTATCACTTTTAAAATTAGGTTCCACACATAAGTGCCATCATATGATTTGTCTCTGTCTGACTCACTTCAGTTAGTGTGACAATGTCTATGCCCATCTGTGCTGCTGCAAATGGCATTATTTCATTCTTTTTTAAGAGTCGGACACGACTGAAGCCACTTAGCAGCAGCAGCAGCAGCAGCAGCAGCAGCAGCAGCAGCAGCAGCAGCAGCAGCATCCCACTGTGTATGTACATACCACATCTTTACCCGTTTCTCTTCCACATCTTAGCTGTTATAAATAGTGCTGCTATGAACACTGGGGTGCATGTATCTTTTCAAATTAGTTTCCTCTGGATATATGCCCAGGAATAAGATTGATGTATCATATGGCAACTCTTTTTAAGGAATCTCCATACTGTTCTCCATAGTGGCTGCACCAATTTACAGTCCCACCAACAGTGTAAGAGGGTCCCCTTTCCTCTACACCCTCTCTAGCGTTTATTCTTTGTAGCCTTTCTGACGATGGCCATTCTGACTGGTGTGAGGCGGTGCCTCACTGCAGTTTTCAGTTGCATTTCTCTAATAATTAGTGATGTTGAGCGTCTTCTCAGGTGCCCATTGGCCATCTGGATGCCTTCTTCAGAGAAATGCCTATGTAAGTCTTTAAATGTTCTTTTCTGATTATAAAAATGTTATTTCAATTTAAAAAGATATAAACAATAAGTTGCCTGCAATTCTACCATTTTAGGATAAATTTTGGTATTTTGTTGTGTTCTAGTCATATACTTTCATGTTTCCAATTACTTTCAAAATCTTTCTAAAAGTAAAATTATTGGGTAAAATGAGAACATTTTAATGGTTGCTTCATATGGCTAAATTTTTTTCATAATGATAGCAAAGGTTAATTTATAGACAGTTGGGAGTGAGGTATTTTAAGGCTTTATTAACACTCTATAAGCCACTGTAATATACTATACTACGTATAAATACTTTTTCCACTCTGTTATCTTCTGTCATAATTATATTTATGGTGAATCTGTTCTATTTTTCTTTTTATACACAGGAGTTGGAAGTAGATAGGATATTCTTTATTATTTCATTTGGCTTTTTACTTAACATGGTATTACAAGCCCTTTTTCATACAGCTACAATCTTCACTTTTACTACTTCATTTCCATTCTCCTGGTAACAA
This sequence comes from Madoqua kirkii, assembly GCA_006408675.1. Lineage (NCBI taxonomy): Eukaryota > Metazoa > Chordata > Mammalia > Artiodactyla > Bovidae > Madoqua > Madoqua kirkii. The sequence goes on from SJYC01113609.1 coordinate 29,825, forward strand.
TACTGGAGTACGCAGTCATTCCCCTCTCCAGGGAATCTTCCCAGTTCAGCAACTGAACACAGGTCTCCCGCACTGCAGGCAGATTCTTTACTGTCTGAGCCACCAGGGAAGCTCCACACCATTTCATGGGTTGCACTATAGTATATCAAGGGGCAGTATTATAATTCCATAAAACTTTTTTCCTACCATTTAGCATAAATGCACCCCAAAATATTTTTACAAGGAATTATAAATCAAGTGGCTGAGTAACATCAGCTTCCTTCTCTCAGCTCTACTGAGTTAAGCCATCAAAGAGATTAAATCCTCTAGGTGGCCACAGAGCTCATGGTCATACTTCATGGAAGGGAAAAATCAACTAAATGCACGATGACAGTAATATCTACATGACAATATGAGAATGTCCCTTTAGATTATTCTAACACAGAATATCCTTAATCAATCTTGACTTTAAAGAGTATGTTTCTTTCAATAAAACTCTTTTTATTAATCTTAGGCCACATAACCCATCTCTTTTAGTCTAAAATAATGACTTTTTTTTTTTTTAATCAGTGGGATAACGTGGAAGAATTACCTTGCTCCAATGGATACAGTAATGACATTGTCCAAGTTCAGTTTGCACCACTGTTCAACATCATAGGCGAAAGTTGCACTGAACATAGCTCTCTTCACCTTGTGGGATGTACAGGCCAAGAAAATGGAAGCCAGCTGGTCTCTGAACCCAGTTTTGCCATCTTCAAACAGTTTATCTG
>SJYC01113611.1:0-26696 GCA_006408675.1 Madoqua kirkii
TCTTATTTCAGTTCCCAAAGAAAGTGAAAAGGATTAATACAGATGAGGAGGGAGGGAACTCATACCCTTTGGCTACTAGAACTGGGAAGGTCGTCTTGGTTATGTGGGGAGAAAAAGTCAGCTCTCACTACTCCAAAAAGAAACCTCAGAAAAACTTAATTTCCAAAAATCTAAGTTAACTCATACCTCTCTCAGCAGCACATAAACAAATCATGGTATACTCATACAAGAGAATACTACTCAGCATATCATATACCAGTAACAAATTGATATATGCAACGTGGAGGAATCTCAGAAAAAGTTCACAGAGTGGAAGAAAGAAACCAAAAATAAAAGAATACATAATGAATGATTCCACTTATAGGAATTCTATAATATATGGCAATAAGAATCCACCTGGAATGTAGGAGACGTGGGTTTGATCCCTAGGTTGAGAAGACCCCCTGGAGAAGGAAATGGCAACCCACTCCAGTACTCTTGTCTGAGAAATCCCATGAACAGAGGAGCCTGGTGGGCTGCAGTCTGTAGGGCTGCAGAGTCAGACACGACTGAGAGATTAAACAGCACAAAGAACCCGAAGAGCGCTCACCTCTGGGTGGGGGTGGGGGGAGAATGAATGGGAAAGGTGTACAACTGCTGAAATCCACTAAACTGTGCACTTAGCTCTGGCCACCTCACGCGAAGACCTGACTCACTGGAAAAGGCTCTGATGCTGGGAGGGACTGGGGGCAGGAAGAGAAGGGGATGACAGAGGATGAGATGGCTGGATGGCATCACCGACTCGATAGATGTGAACGACTCGATATGTGAGTCTGAGTGAACTCCGGGAGCTGGTGATGAACAGGGGAGGCCTGGCATGCTGCGATTCATGGGGTAGGTTGCAAGGAGTCGGACACGACTGAGCGACTGAATTGAACTGAACTGTGCACTTAACACCTATGTATTTTTTCAGTACTTAAATATAGCTCAATAATAAAAGGTACTGGGATATGGGAATTCCCTGGTGGTCCAGTGGTTAGGACTCTGTGATTTCATTGCTGAGGGTGTGGGTACAATCCCTGGTTGGGGAACTAAGATCCCACAAGCTGTACCAAAGATCCCATGCTGGCCAAAATCTTTTAAAGTACTGAGATTAAAAACAAAGTCAGGTTATATACAAGAATTCAGTATTTCTGAAATAGTTCTTGGATATTATAAATCAAATCAATGATGGATAAACAGAACATAATCTCTATCCTCAGAAGATGAACACTTTTAGTTAAATGGAAAATGTAACTGCAGTTAGTGCAAATACATAGTGTATAAAGTATAAGATAAATGTTGCAAGAAAAAGAAAACACATGGAGAATTGGGTGTTAGGGGAGAGAGTGTCGGTAAAGGAAAAAGATCACATAAAGCAGTAGTGATCAAGACAAATTTTATGGAGGCACAGGCATTAGAGATGGAGTTTAGAGCATGGCAAGGATTTCAACAAGGGGCGATAAGGCAGAAGGGAGGATCTCAAAGACAGAGGAAAGAGAAGAACACACACAAACACAAACACACATACTTCGAGGCCTTCACACTCACATGCAGCATAACTGGAATGGCTTGCATTTGGATTGGTGTAGGTATCTGGAAGCCTGCATCTAGAATGTTCTGAAGCAGTCGAGAATTGATTTTATATTCCTGGTCAAGTTGCTGAAATGTAGCAATTGGGTCAGGAAGATCAGTTCCTTGGACATGAATTTTATGTTTATTCCGGAAGAAGTTTAGCTGAAAAGTAAAATAAAGGGATTTGGTAAAATACTTTGTCAGATGTTGTAAAGCAATAATAAGTTTTTAAAATAAGCTTTAGTAGCATATGAAGCTTTCTAGTTAAATTCCAGGCCCTAAGAGAGACATATTAGGTACAATTTCCAACCTTTCATAGAAGGATGACCTTCCTAACAATGAAACCTATCTATCCACACTTTCCACATTTAATGTGTCAATGTCATGAATAGCATTATTCATATTCATGTGCTACTGCCGTAGTCACAATCTTATATAAACTGTGAGAAGACAGGCACGGAATCAGTCTATTTGCTTTATGTGGCACTTAGCACACAAGTGCCAACGCTTTTTAACAATCTACCCTAAAAGCTCTACTTATTAAGACTGAATGCCCCTAGAAGAGTCAAGTGATGTGTGTTTTGTTTTGTTTTTTTTGGTTTTCCCACTCTCTGATCCAGACAGCCAAATTCTGGATTCAGGATTACTAAATGAGCTGACCAACACGTCCATCTACAACACGGCAGGAGGGCAGCAAACTCAGCAATGGCGTATTTGTTGTCTCTTCTGAATTCCACTCCTCCTAGTCCCAAGTTACAAAACAGGTTTCTTAAGAATTCCAACTCTCAAATTCCTGTCACATGAAATTCTTCAAAACCTTTATGTTATGAGTTTAACATAAAGGATAAAGTGGGCCAATTTTATGTTTATCTAAGGGAAATAAATGTGAAAAAATTCTAAACACATTATCAAATTTGACCTTGTTTAAGTTTCGATTTCAAGATACTTTCAAGAATTTTAAACTTTAAAAATTTCAGCCACAGCACAAAGGCTACTTTAAGTTTTCATTAAAGTAAAATCTAGACTACTATAAATAACCTTCTATCTTAACAAAATCATACTTTGATGAACAAAAAAACCCAAGCATAGTGAAAAAGGCACAAGGCCAGAAAAACAATTAGGACAAAGATATTTTTCTCACCTTTTCTTTTCTTAGCTGCTCTAACTTTCCTGAAGTTAGTTTATTTTCTCTTTTAACGTTTTTATCTTCAATCTTTGCTTCCACAGATGATATCCACTGTATAGTAGACACTTCTTCTTCAGAAGTAATTTCTAAAATATATTTTATAAAAAATTAAAAGATTTAAACTGTAACATTCTTAGGTGGCACAAACAGGCCATACCTTTACACTGAAAGAAAAAATAACAGTTGATACAACTAGATAGTTTTGTTAACTGGCCTAGTTGACTTTGAAGTTTACATGAGAAAATAAATATGCAAGAATAGCTAAAAAAATTCTAAGAATAGTAATTAGCAAAGACTACTTCTGGAATTTCTTTTAAATTTTTTTCAACTTCACTGAGGCACAACAGACACAGTAAACTACATATATTTAAAGTATGCAATTTGAGGAGTTTTGACATATGTATATACCTGGTGGACTTCCCTGGTGGCTCTGTGGTAAAGAACCCACCTGCAATGCAGTGGACATGGGTTTGATCTCTGACCTGAGAATATCCCCTGGAGAAGGAAATGGCAACCCACTCCAGTATTCTTGCCTGGGAAATCCCCTGGACAAAGGAGCTTGGCAGACTACAGTCCAGGGGCTTGCAAAAAAGTTGGACACGACTGAGTGACCAAACAGCACCAACAATACACCTGTTAAACCATCAACACAATGAAGGCCATTTTCATTGGTTCCCAAAATTCCTTGTAGCCCCTTATAATGCATTACTCCATTCCGAGGCAACAACCTGTTTTCTCTCATTGTTGATTAATTAACTTTATTTTTTTCCTGGAATCTTATATAAATGGAATCATATAGTATGTACTAAATTTAGTATGGTTTCTTCCACTTAGTAGTTATCCTGACATTCATCCATTCAATCTATGTTGGAGAATGTATCAATAATTTTAAACATTTTATTTATAGGGAGTATCCTATTGTATGGCTATACAATCTGTCTATCCTCCACTGTCCAGGGACATTTGGGTCATTTCATATTTTTGGCTATTACAAACAAAGCTGCTATGAACACAAGTATGCAAGTCTTTGTGAGAACATAGGTTTTCCTTTCTGTTGGGTAAATTCTAGGAGCAGAACAGGTGGATCACATGGTAAGTGTATGTTTATTATTGTTTTTAAATTCTTTTCAATTTCTACCAAAAAAGCCTACTAGAATTTTAATTGGATTTGCACTGATCCTATAGCTCACTTTAGGGAGAACGTATCCAGTTGCTCAATCAATAAACATGGTATGCCACACTACTATACTGGGATTTATAACACAGTATAAGTCGCTCAGTTGTGTCCAGCTCTGCGACTCCATGGACTCTGGTCCCCCAGGCTTCTCTGTCCATGGGACTTTCCAGGCAAGAATACTAGAGTGGGTTGCCATTCCCTTCTCCAGGGGATCTTCCCAACCCAGGGACTGAACTCCAGTCTCCTGAATTGCAGGCAGATTCTTTACTGTCTCAGCCACCAAGGAAGCCCATTTATAACATAAGGCCACGTTAACTGAAACAAGCTTGTACTGGTGTATGAATACAGAATCAGAAGTAAATGAAATAGAACAGAACCCAAAGACCCAAATATATACGGGAAATAAGTTACAATAAAAGCTGTATCTGAATCCAACAGGGAGAAGATGGATTATCAATATATTAAGACAGTCGGCTAGCCATCTGGAAAAAAAATTAAATTAGTTCCTTACTTACTCCTTACACCAAATAAAATCCCAGAGGGCCAAAGATTTCAGTATAACAAAATGAAACTACAAATAAGAAAGTATGGGAGAATTTAAAAATATATATTAATTTAATGCTTAGGGCATAAAAGCAAAAACAAATATAAAGGAAAAGATACATTTAACACATAAAATGGAAAAATAAATAAGATTATAAGAAGACAAACTAGAAAACACGTGTAAACACAGTATGCTAGACTACAGCTAATTTCCCTAACAAATTAAGAAGAACAGATGAACAGTATAAAAGAAAAAAGGTGCAATACTATACGAGGAGGCAAATTATAATAATAGAAAAAGAAAACTCTCATACACTGCTGGTGGGCATCAAAAATTGGAATGACTTTTTTTTAAATAAAAAATTATGCTTAGTTTTATGAGGAGACAGTTGGCATTAACAGACCTGAATCATTACTAATCCAAAAGACCTTGAATTCTCCAATTAAAGCTCTTTACGTCTATCGGGACTTGCTACTAAATGATTACAGGATGTATCTGTGTGTTTCTGGTTGCCTAATATTTGAATCTTTTTCCTAAGCTGGTGTCATCTTGATGGAAGGCTTTATATTAAACTTCCTTGTAGCTAGTAAAGTAAAATGACTTTTATTACAACACTGTCACCAAAACTGTGGAAACAAAGTAAATGTTCCTAACACAGAAACTTGCAAATCAATTATGGAACATCCTTACAATATATAAAAGGATACTATGCTATGGTTCAATGAACAAAGCAGTAGACTTCCTAATGATACCATGTTTCCGGTAGACAATTCCTAAATATATAAATGTAAAATAAGTTTATCTATTAACTATAAAATCCCACTTCTAAGAATTTATCAAAGAGCTATACCCACACATACACAAAAAGTAGAATAACATTTACCCCAACACTGTAAAAGCAAAAGTGGAGAAACAAGTTAAAGGCCTCCCGCTTAGGAACTTGTTAAATCAATAATGGAATGTATAACGGGATATGATGTATTAAAATGAACAATGCAGCACATTTCCTACTCATTCATAATGAATTCCAAGATAGTTTTTTTTTTATAAAAGAGGTAGAGGGAAGGAAGTTTCAGAACAGAATAGCACGTAGAGTATGCAATCATTCATGCTTTTTAAGGGAGGTATAAATACATGTCAGTAGACTATCTCTACAAAAATATCTAAGAAACTGATAAACAGAGGTTGCCTCTGGAGAAACGGGACTAGAGATAAAATGTTGGGAAGAAAATTTACTTTTCACCATTGTATAACTTTTAAAAATCATGTGTTAGTATTTACTTTACCAAAAAGGTAAAATGGCTAGGAAACTTAATAGATGAACAAGGAAAAAGACAAATACCCCTATAGTTGAGTACTGAAAAAAAAAAGAAAGAAAACCTTGTGAAAAATAGCCAACGAGGAAAAACAAGTCACAAAACTTAAAATGTAAATATCCATAAAGCCTATGAAAAGATGTTCAATCACCAGTTATCCAGAAAATATAAATAAAAAAGTTTCACTCATTAGATTATGGAGGAAAAAAAAAAGACCAACAGTATCCAACATGGCCATGGCTGTAGGAAGTCACCCTGCAGTTATCTGTTCAAAGGAAAAAGTGTGCATGCCGTTTCGCCCACTGAACCCACTTTGGGGATGCTAATTACAGAAAAAATAGCACCTGAATAAAAAGATGCTGTGGGCATCACCTAACCCTATGTTTACAAGTATCTTTACTGTAACAATATTTGTAATCACAAATACCCTGAAACAACTTGAATGCTATCAAATGACAAACAGCCATATATTGTCTGACACGTAACCATAAGCTTGTACTATTTATGTAAATGAAAAAAAATTAAAGAGGAAAACCATAAATCAAGCCCCAACCTGAAATCATTTTCTTCTTCTTTTTCCTGTTCTGCTCCTTCTTCCTTTCAATTTGGCTTTCTTCTTTGTTCTCTTCACCTCGTAGCTCCTGATGAGTTCTTAATGCCCCACAATCACCTGGGAGAGACTTTTTGTTCCCAAAAAAGTCGAGTTTCTGTAGCATCTCCGAGGAATCAAAGTCATATTTCCTTTTTCCTATCTAAAACCCAAAAAATTTTAAATGAAATCTGTGGACAGCTCTGGCATTGTTATCACTCTAGCAGCATTGACAGTAAGGATGTCGGTACAATGACTCCCAATCTTTTTCGTCTTTCACCGAATTATCTGTTGAGCTGGCAAGAGTTTGGGCAATGGAATTCAAAATGATACCTTTTCTGACCTTATAACAGTAATAATAATCATAATAGCAACTAACTTTTAAGCCTAATACTTATGCTTAATCTGCATAACAGTAACTGCAAATCAGTCAGATTTCTAACCATGTTTAGATATATTAAATTTCTCCTTCAACAACCCTAACAAGGTAAATAACAATATTGCAGATAAGAAAAATCAAGGCATGAACAGGTTAAGTAACTTTACTAAGGTCTCAAAACTGGTAACTGGTAGGCCCAGGATTTGAACTTGAATAATCTGGTTCCAGAGTTCAAACTCTTAACAATTACACTATACCGTCAGAGAAAGAAGAAACACAGGTGTGGCACACCACAAAAATGTCTCCAGTCCCAATACCAAAGTTGATATTCAAGATTTTTCACAACTGGGCCCCAACTTCTCTTGATTTCTCACTCACTCCTTTCCCTCTGTAAGAGCGCCCATTTCAAATGGTTCTCAGTACTTAATACGCCGTGGAGTAGCGGGAATAAAAAAAAAAAACAAAAAACAACACCATGCCCAAGCAAGCCAAGACAAACCCGGGAAGACCACCGTGAAAAAATCTGTTCTCTCCGTTTGGGGTTGTGGCTGTTGTTCTCAAATTATTTTCCATCAGTTTCGGAGAAAAGATAATTTTTGAGAATAAGATTCTAACGGTGCTTTCAATAAACTCAGAAGAGCGGCCAGGAAGGTGGAGTGGAAGTGAAACGTTTCCTTGCTAGACTCAACCAAGTCTACAGAAGCACAAGTAAACGGTTCATTCAAAAGGCTGCGGTAAGCTGAACGCCAAAGGAGGGAAAATGCCCCACACCAGGCCACGGGGTCTCCGAGTGCGGGCTTCCTCAGCAGCCGGCAATTTCTCCGGCTCCCGCCCGTTCTCAGTTACTCGCGCTTCTGCCCACGATACCTGGAATCGAGCTGCGTCCGCTGAGAAGCGTCTCAAGTCGAATTTGGCCCCCGCGCCGAGCCGGCGAAACAGATCGTGAGCATCCATCTTTACCCAGAAAGCTCCGCGGTCACAGCGCCTGCGCAGAGGACTTCCTCTCCCAGAAGGCCTAGGGCGGGCGGAAGTGGCTCGGGGAGAGGGCGGGGCCTCCTAGCTGTGAGGCGCGTCGGGAGGGTTTACCGAGTTAGTATCTGTTGTTATTTGTTTGATGAAAAAAATATTTATCCAGATCTTATGCCAGGCAGTCACTGTTCTATACTTTAGGGATAGTTTGGTAAACAACTCTCCACGAATCTCACCTCAGGAAAGTTAACATTTAGTGGTGATAGAAGGTGTTAACAAGAAGAATAATTCCTGAATCAGAAAAGTGATATGAGACAAGGGTAAAAATGGAAACAGGGAGGTCAGTCAAAGTAGAAGTGATGGCGGTGGCTTGGACCAGGGTGTTATCTGAGCTGATGGAATTAAATGGGTAAATTTGAGATATATTTTGGAGGCAGATCTAAGTGCACCTGATAAATTTCATATGAGCGAAAGGGAGGAATCACTCCTAGGTTTTTGTTTTAAAATCTGGGGTAAGTGACATGCCGATTACTGAGCTAGGAAAGACTGAAGGAAGAACAGCTATTTTGTGTGAGGATGAGGCATGGAAGGTGGAAATTAATTATTATGTTTTGGGCATGTTAAAATGCCTCATAGATTTCAAGTGGCAGTTAAGCCCAAGTGGGCAGTTGATTCCATGAGTCTGAAGCTCAGGGGGAAAAGATCAGGACTAGAAAAATAAATTTAGGAGTCATCAAAATATAAATGGTACAATGGGATCATATCAAACAAGCACTTAACTTTTTGAGTTATACTTATTCAACCAAAGAGCATGAGAAATACTTTAAATTGTGTGGCTCCTTTACATTCAAGAAAAGCAAATGTGGAGTGAGGAGGAGATGAGGGCTGAGAATCTGCTGAACGCTCTGATGGAGTTGGTCCCTAATTCTCTCATAGCAGGAGCAGCTTTTTCTTCCAACTGTGTATGCTCTTTGAAAATAAGTATTTTTCATGAAATGTGAAAATTCAAGTACTTTTTCATCTATTGCTTGATGAAACAATTTATCTCAGCATAGGAGGGGAAAAAACCAACTGAGTTTTTAGGAAATGGAGTATTGGTCTTCAGTTTGGCACATAAATGTGGCCACAATCATGTAAAATCAACATGTATGAAACCAAACTGTTGTCGTTTATGTGTGATTTAAGGAATTTCCAAGAATAGTTAATGAGTTTTTTCTTTATGAGCTGACTTTAGAACCCAATCCCTGTGTAAGTGGTGACAAACCTATATGTAAAGCATGATCATAAATTGGAGTACAGAATGAAGCAGGGCAAAGGCTAATAGAGTTCTGCCAAGAGAAGACACCAGTCATAGCAAACACCCTCTTCCAACAACACAAGACTCTACACATGGACATCACCAGATGGTCGACACTGAAATCAGGTTGATTATATTCTTTGCAGCCAAAGATGGAGAAGCTCTATACAGTCAGCAAAAACAAGACCAGGAACTGACTGTGCCAAATTCAGACTTAAAGAAAGTGGGGGAAACCACTAGACCATTCAAGTATGACCTAAACCAAATCCCTTATGACTGTACAGTGGAAGTGAGAAATATATTTAAGGGACTAGATCTGATAGACAGAGTGCCTGATGAACTATGGACAGAGGTTCGTGACATTGTACAGGAGACAGGAATCAAGACCATCCCCAAGAAAAAGAAATCCAAAAAGCAAAATGGCTGTCTCAGGAGGCCTTACAAATAGCTGTGAAAAGAAGAGAAGCGAAAAGCAAAGGAGAAAAGGAAAAATATGCCCATTTGAATGCAGAGTTCCAAAGACTAGCAAGGAGAGATAAGAAAGACTTCCTCAGCAATCAATGCAAAGAAACAGAGAAAAACAACAGAATGGAAAAGACTAGAAATCTCTTCAAGAAAATTAGAGATACCAAGGGAACATTTCATACAAAGATAGGCTCAATAAAGGACAGAAATGGTATGGACCTAAGAGAAGCAGAAGATGTTAAGAAAAGGTGGCAAGAATACACAGAACTATACAAAAAAGATCTTCACAACCCAGATAATCACAGTGGTGTGGTCACACTCACCTAGAGCCAGACATCCTGGAATGTGAAGTCAAGTGGGCCTTAGGAAGCATCATTATGAACAAAGCTAGTAGAGGTGACGGAATTCCAGTTGAGCTCTTTCAAATCCTGAAAGATGATGCTGCGAAAGTGCTGCATTCAATATATCAGCAAATTTGGAAAACTCAGCAGTGGTCAGTTTTCATTCCAATCCCAAAGAAAGGCAAAGCCAAAGAATGCTTAAACTACCACACAATTGCACTCATCTCACATGCTAATAAAGTAATGCTCAAAATTCTCCAAGCCAGGCTTCAGCAATATATGAACTGTGAACTTCCAGATGTTCAAACTGGTTTTAGAATCAAATGGCCAACATTCACTGGATCATGGAAAAAGCAAGAGAGTTCCAGAAAAACATCTATTTCTGCTTTATTGACTATGCCAAAGCCTTTGACTGTGTGGATCACAATAAACTGTGGAAAATTCTGAAAGAGATGGGAATACCAGACCACCTGACCTGCCTCTTGAGAAACCTGTATGCAGATCAGGAAGCAACAGTTAGAACTGGACATGGAACAACAGACTGCTTCCAAATAGGAAAAGGAGTATGTCAAGGCTGTATATTGTCACCCTGCTTATTTAACTTATATGCAGAGTACATCATGAGAAATGCTGGGCTGGAAGAAGCACAAACTAGAATCAAGATTTCCAGGAGAAATATCAATAACCTTAGATATGCAGATGACACCACCATTATGGCAGAAAATGAGGAGGAACTAAATGGCCTCTTGATGAAAGTGAAAGTGGAGAGTGAAAAAGTTGACTTAAAGCTCAATATTCAGAAAACAAAGATCATGGCATCTGGTCCCATCACTTCGTGGCAAATAGATGGGGAAACAGTGGAAGCAGTGGCTGACTTTATTTTGGGGGGCTCCAAAATCACTGCAGATGGTGATTGAAGCCATAAAATTAAAAGACTCTTACTCCTTGGAAGGAAAGTTATGACCAACCTAGACAGCATATTCAAAAGCAGAGATATCACTTTGTCAACAAAGGTCCATATAGTCAAGGCTATGGTTTTTCAAGTGGTCACATATGGATGTGAGAGTTGGACTGTGAAGAAAGCTGGGGGCCGAAGAATTGATGCTTTTGAACTGTGGTGTTGGAGAAGACTCTTGAGAGTCCCTGGGACTGCAAGGAGATCCAACCAGTCCATCCTAAAGGAGATCAGTCCTGGGTGTTCATTGGAAGGACTGATGTTGAAAATGAAACTCCAATATTTTGGCCACCTGATGCGAAGAGCTGACTCATTTGAAAAGACCACGATGCTGAGAAAGATTGAGGGCAGAAGGAGAAGGAGATGACAGAAGATGAGATTGTTGGATGGCATCACCAGTTCGATGGACATGGGTTTGGGTGGACTCCAGGAGTTGGTGATGGACAGGGAGGCCTGGCGTGCTGCAATTCATGGGGTCACAAGGAGTCGGACATGACTGAATGACTGAACTGAACTGAAATGTAATCACTTAGATTCTGTGAATAAAGAGAAGAGAACCCAGAACTGACTTCTAGTGTATTCCAGCATTTAGAGATCAAGTAAAAGAGAATGTAACTATAAAAATGTGAGAAGCAATCAGTGACGTAGAAGACAAGGAATGTGGTATTCTGGCAGCCAGACAAACGTTTCAGAAAGAAGGTAGTGATCAGCTGTTTAAAAAGCTGTTGAGAGGCTGAGCATGAAGAAAAAAAGATCACTGCATCTGGCAACATGGCAGTCACTACCGACCTGATAATATCAGTGGCAGGGAGGATGGAAATGATTGAGCGGCTAAAGGTGGAGAACTGGAGACTGTGATGAAGCCAACTCTTTTCAAAGGTTTAACTGAGAAGGAAAGCAGAGTAGAGTAGTAATTAGAGGCAGATAGAAGTTCAAAGGCAAGTTTTGCTTTTGGTGTTCAGTGTTTTTAAAGATGGGTGCTGAGGGAAATTAGTAAATTGCAAGGAATGATGCAGTGAAAAGATGGAATTTGTTGATGGAACAGAGAAGGGGAGAATAATGGGATGGATGTGGGATGTGATTTTTTCAGGCAGTGCAGGAGGGCTGAGGAGGAGGAAGTGATATGAAATAGCATTCCATGTAGTCAAAGCTATGGGATCTGACTGTACGAATGAATGTGAGAGTATGCATATTGAAAGTTGAACCATAAAGAAAGCTGAACACAAAAGAATTGATGCTTTTGAAATGTGGTGCTGGGGAAGACTTGAGAGTTTCTTGGACTGCAAGGAGATCAAACAGCCAGTCCTAGAGGAAGTCAGTCCTGAATATTCATTGGAAGGACTGATACTGAGGTTAAAACTCCAATACTTTGGTCACCTGATGTGAAGAGCTGACTCATGGAAAAGACCCTAATGTTGGGAAAGATTGAAAGCAGGTGGAGAAAGGGACGACAGAGGACAAGGTTGAATGGCATCAATGACTCAATGGACATGAGTTTGAGAAAGCTGCAGGAGATGGTGAAGGACAGGGAAGCCTGGCATGCTGCAGTCCATGGGACCGCAAAGAATCAGACACACCTGAGTGACTGAACAACAGCAACAGCATTCTGTAAGAATGGGAAAATTTCTCTACTTGGGAAAAGCATAGTACCTCTGGGCAGAGAATGCCCATTGAATTGGAGACAATGAATTAAAAAAAGAGACTAATCAGCATGATTTAGCTGCTTAGATGAAAGTGTGAAGAAGTTGTATTGCTGGATTTAGCCAGGATTAAAGTTTTTCAGGTGTATGTGGTAGAAGATTATGGCAGAACCCTGTACTCCCGCTCCTCCGACAAAATCCCTAGGGATTGATAATCAACAAAGGTTTGACATCCTGAGAACCAAGAAGGAAGGGGACGTGCTAGGCAAGGGTCTCTTTTATTAAGAATAGTACTCTTCATTATATTAATAAACCAACTTGCTTCCCTTCTTTCAGGGGAAAGAGTTGTACTGAGTGTTATGTGTATTTTACTTTCATAAGCACGTGGTTCGAGTTAAGTCCGAGTTTAAATTCCTCCTAGCCTCTCTTCCTATTAGCTGTGACCTGTCAAATTAGGCTCTCTTGGTCTAATTTCCTCATTTGTAAAATGAAGATCATGAAACCACAACAGAATTGCTATGAGGATTAAGCAGCACTCATAAGGCAATGGTATATAGTGGAAGGAGCATGGGTTTTGGGTGTCAGAAAGACTTATGCGTGAATCATTTAATAATTTGATCTCCTTAGGTAGGTTATTTCACTGCTCTGTGCCTCAATTTCATCACTGGTAAAACGAGGATTATAGGATTATAATATCTACCTTGAAAGCTAGGAGTGATACTGGTTCACCACACCGAGCTCAAATGGTGAGAACTGGCTCAGGATTCTCTCATCTATGTTCTGTCAATCATCTATCATTTATCATGAGTCTCTCATTTATCATTTATCTCTCATCAATCATGAGTCATTTATCTTTCTATATACCTATTTATCTATCTTATGTATATTTGTCTATATTAGGAATATATATTACATATATGTGTGTCTTATTATATAAAGCTTTTGGAACAAAATTTCAAACACAGTAGATGCTTAATGTATATTAGTCCTTATCTTTCTTGCAGTCCATTCTCCTAAAGCAATAGTTCTTTTTTGTTTGTTTGTATTTAAGCAGAGTTCTTGACCTTAACAGCACACGAGACTACCCCAAGGAACTTAAAAATCAAAACAAAAGAAAACTGGGTCCTACCCCTAGAAATACCATTCTGGAGTAGCTCTCTGGCCTGCAACTTTTGAAAGCTTCTGAAGTGAGTCTAATTGCTGTCAGGGTTAAGAATCACTGCTAGAATCATCTTTCTAAAGCCCAGTGACACTATGTTGCTCCTCTGCTTAAAAATTTCTCCTGACTTCTGTGGTGGTCTAGTGGATAGGAATCCACCTGCCAACACAGGGGACGTGGGTTTGATCTGGTCTGCGTGCCACAACTACTGAGCCTCCTTGCTTCAACTACTAAAGCCTGCATACCTGGACCAGAGCCCCTGCTTCACAAGAAAAGCTGTGGCACGGAGAAGCCTGCACACCGCAACAAAGAATAGCCCGCACGCTGCAGCAAAGAGTACCCCCTCTCGCCGCAACTAGAGAAAGCCGGCGCACAGTGGTGCGAACCACACGGCCAAAAATAAGTAAGTCCACTTTAAAAATTTCTCATGATTTCCCATCATCCACTGAATGTGGTCTGAGCTCGTGTGGCATATGCTAGACCCCGACCAGTGATTCTCAACACTCTCAGGACACAGGACACACCCCCATAAATAACTCTGGCTTGGGTTCAACTGCCTCCTGTTCTTTTACTTGCTAGCTGTGCGCGCGATCTTAGGCAAGTTACTTATCCTCTCTAAGCTTTAATTTTATCATCTAATTTCAGCCGACTCTGAACCTTTGTACCTGTTTTTCTTTCTTCTTGGAACGTCCTCTCTCTTTTTGCACTGTGGCAAACACCTTATCTTCAAAATCCAGTTTTATGACTTATTACCAGGACTTCCCTGGTGGCTCAGATGGTAAAGCGTCTGCCTACAATGCGGGAGACCTGGGGTTCAAACCCAGGAAGATTTCCTGGAGAAGGCAATGGCAACCCACACCAGTATTCTTGCCTGGAAAATCCCATGGATGGAAGAACCTGGTAGGCTACAGTCCATGGGGTCACAGAGAGTCGGACACAACTGAGCAACTTCATTTCCACTTTCATGATTACCAAAGGAGTTGGGGGGCAAGAAGGGATTAATTGGGAATTTGGGATTAACATATATAATATATATATATATTATATATATGTAAATTGGATAAACAACAAGGGTCTGTTGTATAGCTCAGGGAACTATAGTCAATGTCCTATAATAACCCATAATAGAAAAGAATCTGGAGACTTTCCTGGTGATCCAGTGGTTAAAACTTCATCTTCCAATGATCCAAAATTTTGAAAACAAAATGGAGTTACAGATACGTAGCCTGGAGACAAGGACTGAGAAGATGTAAGAAATGTTTAACAAGGACCTAGAAGAAATAAAAAAACCTTCACCTTCCAATGCAGGAGGTGCATGATCCATCCCTGGTTGGGGAGCTAAGATTCCACATGCCTCCTGGCCAAAAAACCAAAAAACATAAAACAGAAGCAACATTGTCACAAATTCAATAACGACTTATAATGACCCATGTAAAAAAAAACTTAAAGATTCTGAAAAAGAATATGTGTGTGTGTGTGTATATATGTATATACATATACATGTGTATATATATATATATATATATATATATACACACATATAAAACTGAAGCACTTTGCTGTATACCCGAAACATTGTAAGTCAACTATACGTCAATTTAAAAATCAGTTTATGTGTTCTCTGCTAAGAAACTTACCTTGAATGTCCTCTTCTTGACATAGTCCATCTTCTTTGAGTTCTTACGACACTTTGTGTCTATTTTAGCTGCTGCATTTTAATTGTTTTCCACCTCATCACATACCAGACTGTAAGCTTTTTGAGGGCTGAGCCTGTATCTTATTTATCTGCATATTAAGTTGGCCTAGCATGGATACTGTTTCATCCTGAAGCGATCAATAAATTTTGTTGAATGAATGAAGTGAAATAAAATAGACAAAGATTCCTGAAACTGCCAATCTTGTGGATTCAGCAAAGAACTTTTGGTTGGTGGTTTGTAATAAATTGTGGCTGAGCGAGTGAATAACGTCAAATGAAAACTGTCAGACTGATACCATTTTCTACTGTGACAATGTCCAGGTGACTCATTAAAGGACCATTTCCTCTTGAGAAAAAAACAAAACAATTAAAAACCATTGTCAATAAAAATGGTAAGGACTTTGAATCATGGTTTTGTATAACTGGAATTTCTCCAAAAACCAGTATGGTCTGACTGGTAGACACACATGGTTTCTCAGCTGTAGCAAGTGAGGACACAAAGTTTGTATAACACTGCAGTGGGTTGGTTGGGATATCTTGTTGTTGTGGACAGAGTGACCCCTGCATGCCCTAAATGTATGTTTTTGAAAATCTTTTTCTCCTCCACTCCCTGCTTCTCATTCAACAAACTCTGTTATTGTTTTCACAGTGTGCTTGGCATGGACTTGGGCCTGGAGATGCAGAGATAGATATAGTTCTTGTTTTTAAGTAGCTTGAAGTCTGCTAAGGATAGTGACTAAAGTCTGTTAGAACCTGTTTTCAAACTAAGCAAGCTCTGTAATATGAGTTATAGGAGGTAAGGGAGTGTTCAGGCTGTGGTGTCAGAATGGGGTGGACTTCGTAGGAAACTAGGAAAAGTTTGTAGAGGAGATAAAGCTTGCAAACCCTTAAAAAAATTGATGTTGATGAGTTAGATGACAGGCAAAGCTATTCTGAACAAAGGCAACAGCAGCAACAAATGTAAGGGGTTATGATAATCCCTGTTGTGTTTGGGGATCTACTGGTGGTTCAACAAAACCAGAAATGGATGAGGCAGCAAGAGATGGAGCCGAGCAGATGGGTAAGGACTAGCTCCTATACACCTTATGAGCACGCCAAAGAGCTTGGACTTGATCTTGAAGGTACTGAGAGCCCTTAAAGGATGTCAAATCAGTGACATAAACAGTGTTTTAATTTGAAAAGATCATGCTAGCAGCCACATGGAAGGGAGGCAAGTCTGGAGTCAGGGAGATCAGAACATCGCAGTAATAGTCAAGTGAGGGAAGAAGGCTATAGCAATAGAGAGGAGGAGAAAGCAGATCAAAAAGGATGTGAAGGTTGTGATGTTGACCGTACTCCTTTAAGGACTGGATGTAGGAAGACAGGGAGAGAGAAGCAGCTCCCAGCTCTCGAACTTTGGTGACTTGGTGAGGGGGGCTCTGTTTATGGGGATGGGAAATATTGGAGGGCTAGGATAGTGTAAGAGCAATATAATAAAGTTTGATTGTAGAAAATTTAATTGCATTTTTTATTTTATTGCTTTACAATGTTGTGTTAGTTTCTGCTTACAATGAACTGAATCAGCTATATATACACATATATCCCCTCCTTGGGCCTCCCTGCCCCTATCCTACCCATCTAAGTCATCAAAGAGCACCGAGCTGAGCTCCCTGGACTGTACAGCAGCTTCCTACTACCTATTGGCACGTGATAGTGTATGAAGTTTAATTAAATTATTGTAGGGCTTCCCTGGTGGCTCGGTGGTAGAAAATCTGCCTGCCAATGCAAGAGACACAGATTTGATTCCTGATCTGGGAAGATCCCAGATGCTGCAGAGCAGTTAAGCCCATGTGCTAAAGCTACTGAAACCCGTGTGCCCAAGAGCCTTGCAATGAGAGGAAGCGGTGCAATGAGAAGCCTGTGCATAGCAGCTAGAGAGTAGGCCCCACTTGTCACAACTAGAGAAATAAAGTAAAATTTTATTTTATTATTAATTTTTATTTTTGGCTGTGCTGGGTCTTTGTCGCTGTGCCCGGGGTTTCTTTAGTTGTAGAGAGTCAGGGCGACCCTCTAGTTGTGGTCCTTGGGCTTCTCATCGCAATGGCTCCTCTTGTTGCGGAGCACGGACTCTAGGCACACAGGCTTAAATAGTTCTGGCACATAAGCTTAGTAGCCCTGAGGCACATGGAATCTTCCTGGACCAGGGATCAAATCTGTGCCTCCTTCACTGGCAGGCTGACTCCTATCCACTGTACCACCAGGGAAGTCCTAAAGTTCAGAGAACGATTGAGTTTGAGATTTCTGTGAAACACCTAAGTGGAGTTTCTAACGATCATTTGGAAATAGGAATTACTACTTCTTTGCAAAGGGAGCCAAAAACATCTAGCACAGCTTCAGGGTCTTATAGGTAACAAACCTGCAGCCGTTCACACTTAGACAAAAATCTCACTTTCACGGGGCTAATTTTTCAATATCAAATTCTCAAGACTGACCAATACTCTGCTGCTGCTGCTAAGTCGCTTCAGTTGCGTCTGACTCTGTGCGACCCCATAGATGGCAGCCCACCAGGCTCCCCCGTCCCCGGGATTCTCCAGGCAAGAACACTGGAGTGGGTTGCCATTTCCTTCTCCAATGCATGAAAGTGAAAACTGAAAGTGAAGTCGCTCAGTCGTGTCCGACACTCAGTGACCCCATGGACTGCAGCCTCCCAGGCTTCTCCATCCATGGGATTTTCCAGGCAAGAGTACTGGAGTGGGGTGCCACTGCCTTCTCCAGACCAATACTCTAGTCCTTTAGAAATCTAAATCAAAGGCTTAAGAAATCCAGATTCTTACACTTTTTGTACATTTCTGTTTTGCCATCGAGTTGAATGTACAAAATGTTAAGGGTCAAAAGTATGGAATGTACTTTTCATGTTTTAATGACAATAATGTGTGTGCTTAGTCACTCAGTCGTGTCCAACTCTTTGTGATCCCATAGACTGCAGCCCTCTGGGTTCCTCTGTCCATGGGGATTCTCCAGGCAAGAATACTGGAATGGGTTGTCATGCCCTCCTCCAGGGGATCTTCCCAACCCAGGAACTGAACCACAGTTTCCTGCACTGCAGATGAATTCTTTACTAGCTGAACTACCAGGGAAGCCCCTTAATGACAGTAAATGCAATGTAAATATGAGCGCTCAAATATGCTTGAAATCAGACCAGAATTCAAGTAGGCTTTGCCAGGACCAAAGCTGACCTCAAGGTGGCACTCCAGTCTCACTGGCATAAAGGGCTCTGGTATCATCGTATTCACCTCTAAGTGGACAGTCCACACTGAAGTAAAGAGCTGGCATAAATTCTGCGTCCACAGACCCCAAAGTTAAACTTTCTGGGAGAATTTATAGGGAAGGAAGTGTGTTTGTGTGTGTGTTTTAATCCACTCTGATCTAAGGCTGGATCAGCACATAGGGTAAAATGGTAGAAGGTCTCCACCCAAGAAAGACATTTCACCAGGGTTCACAACTAACCAAAATAATATCCTCATTATTATGTAATAATAATTAATAATAAGTAACTACGTGTATTGGTGGGCTTCCCTGGCGGCACAGTCGGTGAAAAATCTATCCTGCTGATGCTGGAGACTCAAGAGACATGGGTTTGAACCCTGAGTCAGGAAGATCTAGAGGAGGGCATGGCAACCCACTCCAGTATTCTTGCCTGGAGAATCCCATGAACAGAGGAACCTGGAAGGCTACATTCCATGGGGTTGCATAGAGTCGGCTAAAGCAACCAAAGACTCACACACAGTGAGGACCCCTATTGTGAATTTGAGGCCTCTTCCTGAAACTCTTCACCACCTATAAGAAACAGATATTTACACAGTCATAAAATATGTCCCATGGTGTATTTATCAATTATCAATAGCAAATTTACAGTGGATAAATCTAGCCAGTATGTTGAGACAGTGAAGTATAAATGAGAAAGCAAGTGCAGTAAAATACCAGTATTTGTGCCAAAGAGAGATTCTTTTCCTTTCACAGTGGAAAAAATTCGGGTACCAGGAGGAGCTGTTGATCTGATTGGCCAGCAGTGGAGCAGAGGAGTAATTTCTATCTTTGATCTTCATCTGTGAAAGCCCAAATCCCACAGAAGTTTCCAAATGAAATATTTACCTTTCTAAGGGGTAGAAAATTATTGGTGAATCCTAGACTATATAAAGGAAGACTCCCAAGTGAAAGACACAAGTAATAAGACTCCAGGATAATATTATTGTACTAACCACAGACAGCAGAAGTGGGAGTTAGTTGTCCTTATCCTACAATGCTTAATCAAGAGTGTCCAATCATATTTATACAGCATTTTTAAAATGCCTTACGGACATCAAAGCGAAAAAGCTTCTCTGCCCCTCTAGGGGTTAATGTGAGCATTTTGTACATCGTCACCCTAATAGAATGACCAATTTGCCTGGGTTTCTTTTTGCCTTTTTTTCTCCCCCTTTAAAGAGCTGTTATTTTAGTGAGAAGGAAAAGATGTCCAGAGAAGCTTTTTGTTTAACATGTCAGTGTTTGCATGATTTACAGTATAATTAACCAGCCCTGTAGCACCAGCCGACCAGCTCCTTTCACTATTCATCATGTTTCCAGTGACTTCAGATCATCAGCTCTGCTGGGAGAAAATACCTCCTCCTTAGAGATGCAAAAATATTGTGTCCCTGATCATTCCTACAGGCGGAATGTGACTCATCTTTGTATTAGTATTATTTTTCAGACCTAAGAGATTCCTCCCCTACCCCATAATTTTTGCCCATCATTACTTTCAGAGCAAAAATGTACTTAAATGATCACATGCAAAATCTAATAATATTAGGAAGAATTTTGCTATTTGATTGCTTATAGTTGCTAGAACATATTTGTTAAGATATAAAAGTCTGTAACTCAAAATCTAAAATAAAACATCTATTCTAACAAATGTATAATAAATATCATCACAAAAACTATTTTAAATCTCTATATGCAAACCTTGCTAGGTACCTAAAAAACTTCAAAGGTGTCTACTTTGGGTCCAATAACTCTACTTCTAAAAAGTTATCCTAAATATACACCTCCAACAATATGAAAATATGAATGCACAAGGTTAATCACTGCAGTACTGTTTGTATTTGCAAAATATGGGACACTGTGAATGCCCATTAGAGGAAAGAGATTGAATAAACTATTGGTACAAACACATAATTGAGCACTATGATTTGTAAGAAAGACTGAAGATGATGTCTATAAACTGACAAGGAATAATTTCAAGGATATACAGTCCAGTGACAAAAAGAGAAGAACAAAAGGTCTCTATAATATGCTACCTTTCGTGTAAGAAAAAAAGGGAAGTGAGAAAATACACAAGCGACTTTTTTGACCAAAAAGCAAACCAGGAAGGATCAACCAGAAATTAATGAGATTACTGTTACTTACAGGAAGTGGCTGGGAATGAGGTTGAAACTGTGATATTTCTCTCAAATATTCCTCTTTGTATAGTCCTGTCTTTTGGAGCCATGTTAACGATTCTTATATTAGGCAGAACACATGCACACAGAAAAAGGGAAAAGCCTAAAAATGGAATACGAATAAATCAGCCTAGGCTTTAAATGCATAACCACATGGAAAAACATGTGTATATATGTGAGACAGAGAATTAACCGAACTCAAGAAACTTCAGATTTTTTTTTGTTTTTTTTTGGCTATATACTCTCAGACTAAAGAAAAAAGGAACTGTAAGTGAATATTAAACTTGGCTTGGTTTTTTGCAGTAGTTGGGGTTTTTCTGGTAGCAATTCTAAAACTACTTTCTGTGTATTCTGAGATGGGGTAAATAAATAAACATATAAATATATTATGGACAATGAGTTCAAATTTCTCACTGAGAGAAAAGAGCTTTACAAATATGGAAAGAAAGAAGAGTAGGATGAATTCTATAGTATTGGATTAGAACTGGACATGACAACCCTTCCAGTGAGAAAGTCCAGAAGCAGCGTCACCCTCGGAGCCACTTGGCTTCTAATTCTGTTTGCTAATAAAAAGAGCCACGGCTCCTTGAAGGCTTAGCTGATTCTAGAGCCAGATCTGGGAAAGAACACACACACACACACAAATAGAGAAAAAGTCTAACCTGGAATGCAGGCAAATCAACCTAATGGTTTTAAAGGAAAAGCAGGTGTATGAATATGAGACAGAAAATTTACTGAACCCAGGGAATTTAGAGTACATTATTTTGCTCTATGATCTCAGACTAAAGAAAAAATGAACTGTAACTGAAAGTGCTACACTCAATATGCCAGCAAATTTGGAAAACTCAGCAGTGGCCACAGGACTGGAAAAGGTCAGTTTTCATTCCAATCCTAAAGAAAGGCAATGCCGAAGAATGCTCAAACTACCGCACAATTGCACTCATCTCACACATTAGTAAAGTAATGCTCAAAATTCTCCAAGCCAGGCTTCAGCAATACATGAACTGTGAAATTCCGGATGTTCAATCTGGTTTTAGAAAAGGCAGAGGAACCAGAGATCAAATTGCCAACATCCGCTGGATCATGGAAAAAGCAAGAGAGTTCCAGAAATACATCTATTTCTGCTTTATTGACTATGTCAAAGCCTTTGACTGTGTGGATCACAATAAACTGGAAAATTCTAAAAGAGATGGGAATACCAGACCACCTGACCTGCCTCTTGAGAAACCTATATGCAGGTCAGGAAGCAACAGTTAGAACTGGACATGGAACAACAGACTGCTTCCAAATAGGAAAAGGAGTACGTCAAGGCTGTATATTGTCACCCTGCTTATTTGACTTCTATGCAGAGTACATCATGAGAAACACTGGACTGGAAGAAGCACAAGCTGGAATCAAGACAGCAGGCAGAAATACAAATAACCTTAGATATGTAGATGACACCACCCTTATGGCAGAAAGTGAAGAAGAACTAAAAAGCCTCTTGATGAAAGTGAAAGTGGAGAGTGAAAAAGCTGGCTTAAAGCTCAATATTCAGAAAACAAAGATCATGGCATCTGGTCCCATCACTTCATGGCAAATAGATGGGGAAACAGTGGAAGCAGTGGCTGACTTTATTTTGGGGGGCTCCAAAATCACTGCAGATGGTGACTGCAGCCATGAAATTAAAAGACGCTTACTCCTTGGAAGGAAAGTTATGATCAACCTAGATAGCATACTAAAAAGCAGAGATATCACTTTATCAACAAAGGTCCATCTGTCTAGTCAAGGCTATGGTTTTTCCAGTGGTCATGTATGGATGTGAGAGTTGGACTGTTAAGAACGCTGAGTGCCGAAGAATTGATGCTTTTGAACTGTGATGTTGGAGAAGACTCTTGAGAGTCCTTTGGACTGCAAGGAGATCCAACCAGTCCATTCTGAAGATCAGCCCTGGGATTTCTTTGGAAGGACTGATGCTGAAGCTGAAACTCCAGTACTTTGGCCACCTGATGCGATGACTTGACTCATTGGAAAAGACTCTGATGCTGGGAGGAATTGGGAGCAGGAGGAGAAAGGGACGACAGAGGATGAGATGGCTGGATGGCATCATTAACTCGATGGATGTGAGTCTGAGTGAACTCCAGGAGTTGGTGATGGACAGGGAGGCCTGGGGTGCTGTGATTCATGGGGTCGCAGACAGTCAGACACGAATGAGCGACTGAACTGATCTGAACTAAATATGAAACTGTATGCAGTTTTTGCAGTGGTTGGGGTTTGCATTTGGAGTTTTTTTTTTGTTTTTTGTAGTAAATCTAAAACTACTTTCCATGTATTTGAGATTAAACATTTATGGACAATGAATTTCAAATTTCAAAGAACAAGATGAACCTTGAACTCGTTGTATTAAATGAGTGAATTAGGAAATGCTCAAACAATGGTGGGACATATCAGAATGACAAAAAAAGCTAAACTGAGAGACTTCCCTGGTAGTCCGACGGTTAACTCTAGGCTTCCAATGTAGGGAGCTCAGATTAGATCCCTGGTCAGGGAACCAAAATGCTGCATGCATGTCTCATGGCAAAAGGAAAAAAAGAGCTATACCAAAGGGACTAGAAAGAGCCAAATCTGGGACAATAAAACATAAAATAAACAATGAAAGTCGGGTATTGTAACCCACTGAGTAAAATAAGAATATATCAACATATAGATAAACGAAAAGAGTAAATAATGTGAAAGAAGATAAAGTGAGTCCTAGTAGAATGTCAGCTAATAAACATAGAAGGAATGATGGAATTTTAAAAATCACATATACACAAAAGAAAAAAAAAACACTATTTGGCAACCATCACTGCAATAACTGAATCACTGATGGATGGTAAAATGAGTGGGTGAAATTTGGATGAGAAACAGGATAGTTACATGACAAAGTATGTTCTCACAAGATATTATTAATTACAAAGAGAAAAGTAGTGAATTTAGAGAGGAGAAATTGTCAGACACCATGTTAACAAAATGGTCGAAATAAATGATAATGCAAATTAATAAAATAACAATATTTGGGAAATCTTGGTGAGACATATACAGGAATTTTGGGTACTGTTTTACAACTTTTCTGTAAGTCTAGATATAAAAATAAAAGGTTAGAAACAGTAATAAGATAAAGGTTATAATCAGTATGCTGCTGCTGCTAAGTTGCTTCAGTCGTGTCCAACTCTGTGAGGCCCCATAGACAGCAGCCCAGCAGGCTCCCCTGCCCCTGGGATTCTCCAGGCCAGAACACTGAAGTGGGTTGCCATTTCCTTCTCCAATGCATGAAAGTGAAAACTGAAAGTGAAGTCGCTCAGTCGTGTCTGACTCCTAGCGACCCCATGGACTGCAGCCTACCAGGCTCCTCCATCCATGGGATTTTCCAGGCAAGAGTACTGGAGTGGGGTGCCATTGCTATACGAAGTTAATTCTGCTTACCTCCTTGGCAGACCAATTTACGAAAGTTATTGTTGGGGAGTAGGGTGTGGCAAGAGGGCAAAAATTTTATTAGATGTTCCCTTGAATGACATTTTAAAAATTCTTTTTGAAATAATATAAACCTGTTGAAAAAGAATTTTTGATAGCAATTAAAAACATGTATATATAGCTGAACCATTTTGTTGCATACCTGAAACTAACAAACCATTGTAAGTCAACTATACTTCAATAAAAATAAAATAAAATAACAAAATATAGAGCTAATTAAAAATGAAGCTTTTTTGTACTTATAATCTAAGCAAGAGAATTCTATAACCATTTAAAGACTACTATGCAAAATACTGTATAAAAAGAAAAGCACACTAAAATTCTGGTAATTAACTGAAATAGAAATCAACATGCTGTTCAAAAAAATAAATAAATAAAATTTAAAACTCTCTACTAGGTACCAGAGACAAATTCTTTTTCTAGTCTTTAAATAACTAGATGCAGATTTAAATCCCAGGAAACATAAAAATCAAAGAGATTTTAAAGCATTTAGAATGAGGTAATTTCTGTTCTCTTCCCAGAGAGTAAATGTAATAGAGATTTCTGATGATGATGCACTTATAAAGCTTTGATGTTACTGCTGCAGAGATATACTCCAGAACTGTTTTTTTTTAATCACGCAGAGATAAGTCGAAGATCACTGAAAAGAACTGTCCTAGGTAACAAATACTACTACTGCAATGACTTGTTAGACACTGTTCTAAATATTGTTCACATGTTAATAATCCATTTAAAGTCACTGCAACCCTATCTAATAGTGTCTAATTAGTGGACACTGTTATTAGACTCAGTTTACAATTGAGAAAATCAAGGTTCTCAAACTTTCTTGATTAACTGTGCTGTTCGTGTCTCAGTAGTTTCTTCATGGCAACTCAGGCCAATATCTAATAATTTCATTAACAGAGTTGTTAGGGCCAACTATCTTAACATCTTCCCTTGAAAACAAGGGCTTCGCTTGTGGCTCAGCTTGTAAAGAATGTGCCTGCAATGTGGGAGACCTGGGATTGATCCCTGGGTTGGGAAGATGCCCTGGAGAAGGGAAAGGGTACCCACTGCAGTATTCTGGCCTGGAGAATTCCATGAACCATATAGTCCATGGGGTCATAGACAGTCAGACTCAACTGAGCAACTTGCTATCCACTATCACTATCTTAACATCCCTCTGTGATTTCACAACTTAGTAGCCTAAGGGTACCCACTGCAGTATTCTGGCCTGGAGAATTCCATGAACCATATAGTCCATGGGGTCATAGACAGTCAGACTCAACTGAGCAACTTGCTATCCACTATCACTATCTTAACATCCCTCTGTGATTTCACAACTTAGTAGCCATTAAAAATACATATAAACTGAAAGAGGAAATATTTTCTTATTTTTTTGTTAAATAATCATCAGTTCAGTTCAGTCACTTAGTCGTGTCTTGTGACCCCATGGACTGAAGCACACCAGGCTTCCCTGTCCATCACCCACTCCTGGAGCTTACTCAAACTCATGTCCATTGCTAATGGGATGGGTGAGCTTGTTGAGTGCTCTCTGTGTGTCTGTGTGCATGGGTGTGTTCAGTCACTCAGTCATGTCTACCTCTTTGTGACCCCATGGACTGTAGCCCACCAGGCTCTTTTCTAAGCAAGAATACTGGAGTGAGTTGCCATGCCCTACTCCAAGGGATCTTCCTGACCTAGGGATTGAACCCACATCTCTTGCAGTCTCCTGAATTGGCAGGTGGATTCTATTCAGCTTTGAAAACTTTGAGTTCAGATCAGACACTGCCACACTCATTTCCTGTTCCACACTGATATTAATGCAGTACTTGCTTTTCATCACAACTGGAGAAAATCCAACTTCTCAGAGGCATGACATCACTGGGACTTCCCTGGTGGTCCAATAGTTAAGACTCTTCAGTCCCACTTGCAAGGAGCCTGAGGTTGCATCCCTGGTTGGGGCATTAAGATCCCAGATTTCACATGTCATAACTACCAAGCCCACACACCGCAACTAGAGAATCCTGTGGTCATTGAAGACCCAGTACAGCCAAAAATAAATAAAGTTATAAAAAAGGAAAAGACATGACATTATCAAAAGAATAATAGTCTAATGCTGGAACCATAATCTCTTTTGGTGTACTAGAAGTTCACGTGGTTTCAAACAGATGTTGAGTATCACTGTGTTGCCCTGGAAACTTTAAAATATTCTATGTTGCCCCATTAGCTTGCTGCTGTGGCACTCAACAGTGCCTTGGGGCACAATTTGAGAACTGTGGATCTAACACAGAATTATTACTCAGTTTGGTGGACAAAAATTCATAGGGGAAAATCAGAATCAGAGTAGTGTGAACATTAACAAATTGAAGAAAGAGATCAGTTCAGTTCAGTCGCTCAGTCGTGTCCGACTCTGTGATCCCATGAATCGCAGCACACCAGGCCTCCCTGTCCATCACCAACTCC
>SJYC01113613.1:0-19701 GCA_006408675.1 Madoqua kirkii
CACATCAAGGCTGTCAATGCTTCTTAAGCAGCAGGTAGTATGTATTTTCTGACCAATTTTCTAATAGATGCAGACTTTGATGAATAAGACAAAAATATTTTTTAAAGTACAACTATTCGGACATTTTATGTACCCTCACTGACCACAGTACCCCAAGTAAGCAATTACATCATTCCAAGCAGGCATAATTCTTTAAACAATATTGCACTCTCAGAACAGTAAATGGTTAAATAATACTCAAGCCTAATTTTTCTTGTCCTTAGAGAAGGTTATCTCTGCCTCTTTATGTACGCATACATAAAGGAAATTTAAATTGCACATGAAAAAGCAAACCTAGGTGTTCTTGTCCTCAAGAATTTCTGTGTAAATAAATAGATGAACTTTTTTCAGTGATAGCTCTTTATTTATAAATAAATAAGTTTAAAATATGCTAACTAGTGAAAAAATTACCAGTGAAAGTAATTTTTAAAGATAATTTACTCTCAATTTTAATGGGAATGGTATATTTTGATTGCATATCTGAGAAATGTATTTAAAATGTTTTCACTATTTACTTTCTGAATGATTTTCCTCCATTATTTTATATTCTAAGGCATAGAATACAATAAATATATTACAAAAAGTATTTCCTTTCTATTTCTCTTTGTATATTTGGACAATTTTTCAAAGACTATTTATAGTTGAAGACATATATTAGAATAAGTGTGATAGCTTTTTTTAAAAAATCTGGGGTGTTTGAAAATACTTATTAAAATTTAAGATAGGAAGGAAAGGTAGCAGTGATAGTTATTAATTTTTTGTTCATATATTAATATTGTGCTAATCTTATTACTGGGTTTCCCAGGTGGCACAGTGGTAAAGAATTTGCTTGCCAGTGCAAGAGGCTCAAAAGATGCAGGTTCCTTCCATAGGTCAGGAAGATTCCCCTGGACTAGGACATGACAATCCATTCCAGCATTGTTACCTCTAAAATTCCATGGACAGAGGAGCCCTGGAAGGCTACCCTCTATGGGGTCTCAAAGGGTCAGAAACAATGGAATTACTGAGCACAGCACAATCTTGTTATTAATTCATAGAATTTACACAAAATCGAATGGAATGGAGTTTGCTCATTTTATTGACACAGAAAAGGCAACTCAGAATTTTCTAAGTGTACAATTTAAATACAGCTTAGTTTTAATTGTGTAAATGTGGACATAAAATTGAAGTGATTTTCTTCCTCTGGAATAACATTGATTTTTGGATAAGTAGTAACTTGGATATGCTTACTTTTGTTATTTGCTAGTGTACATGTGTGAAAAGTTGGTACTGAACTTTTTTATTAAGTACATTATATTGGCACCCTCTCACATAACATTTCAATTTTGCAAGAAAACTGATGCACATAAAAAATATTAAGTGGAAAAGTATCTGATGAATGCCTACCTCTCAAGATGAGTTTGGTTCAAAAAAATTTAGCTAAGCATGTCTATGGTTAAAATATGCTACTGGAGATCAGTAGAGAAATAACTCCAAAAATAATGAAGGGATGGAGCCAAAGCAAAAACAATACCCAGCTGTCGATGTGACTGGTGATAGAAGCAAGGTCCAATGCTGTAAAGAGCAGTATTGCATAGGAACCTGGAATGTCAGGTCCATGAATCAAGGCAAATTGGAAGTGTTCAAACAGGAGATGGCAAGAGTGAGCATCGACATTCTAGGAATCAGTGAATGAAAATAGACTGGAATGGGTGAATTTAACTCAGATGACCATTATATCTACTACTGTGGGCAGGAATCCCTCAGAAGAAATGGAGTAGCCATCATGGTCAAGAAAAGAGTCTGAAATGCAGTACGTGGATGCAATCTCAAAAATGACAGAATGATATCTGTTCGTTTCCAAGGCAAACCATTCAAAATCACAGTAACCCAAGTCTATACCCCAAGCAGTAACACTGAAGAAGCTGGAATTGAACAGTTCTATGAAGACCTACAAGACCTTTGAGAACTAACACCCAAAAAAGATGTCCTTTTCATTATAGGGAACTAGAATGAAGAAGTAGGAAGGAAAGAAACACCTGGAGTAACAGGCAAATTTGGCCTTGGAATACGGAATGAAGCAGAGCAAAGACTAATAGAGTTTTGCCCAGAAAATGTCATAGCAAACACACTCTTCTAACAACACAAGAGAAGACTCTACACTGGACATCACCAAAATCAGATTGATTATATTCTTTGCAGCCAAAGATGGAGAAGCTCTATACACTCAACAAAAACAAGACCAGGAGCTGACTATGGCTCAGATCATGAACTCGTTATTGCCAAATTCAGACTGAAATTGAAGAAAGTAGGGAAAACCACTAAACCATTCAAGTATGACCTAAATCAAATCCCTTATGATTTCACAGTGGAAGTGAGAAATAGATTTAAGGAACTATCTGATAGATAACGTGCCTGATGAACTATGAACAGAGGTTTGTGACATTGTACACGGGATCATGCTAGTAAAGTAATGCTCAAAATTCTCCAAGTCAGGCTTCAGCAATACGTGAACTGTGAACTTCCTGATGTTCAAGCTGGTTTTAGAAAAGGCAGAGGAACCAGAGATCAAATTGCCAACATCTGCTGGATCATGGAAAAAGCAAGAGAGTTCCAGAAAAACATCTCTTTCTGCTTTATTGACTATGCCAAAGACTTTGACTGTGTGGATCACAGTAAACTGTGGAAAATTCTGAAAGAGATGGGAATACCAGACCACCTGACCTGCCTCTTGAGAAATCTGTATGCTGGTCAGGAAGCCACAGTTAGAACTGGACATGGAACAACAGACTGGCTCCAAATAGGAAAAGGAGTGTGTCAAGGCTGCTTATTATTGTCACCTTGCTTATTTAACTTCTATGCAGAGTACATCATGAGAAATGCTGGGCTGGAAGAATCAGTTAGAACTGGACATGGAACAACAGACTGGTTCCAAATTGGAAAAGGAGTACATCAAGGCTGTATATTGTCACCCTGCTTATTTAACTTCTGTGCAGAGTACATCATGAGAAACACTGTACTGAAAGAAACACAAGCTGGAATCAAGATTGCTGGGAGAAATATCAATAACCTCAGATATGCAGATGACACCACCCTTATGGCAGAAAGTGAAGAGGAGCTAAAAAGCCTCTTGATGAAAGTGAAAGAAGAAAGTGAAAAGGTTGGCTTAAAGCTGCACATTCAGAAAACAAAGATCATGGCATCCAGTCCCATCACTTCATGGGAAATAGATGGGGCAACAGTAAAAACAGTGTCAGATTTTATTTTTTTGGACTCCAAAATCACCGCAGATGGTGACTGCAGCCATGAAATTAGAAGACACTTACTCCTTGGAGGAAAAGTTATGACCAACCTAGATGGTATATTCAAAAGCAGAGACATTACTTTGCCCACTAAGGTCCATCTAGTCAAGGCTACGGTTTTTCCTGTGGTCATGTATGGATGTGAGAGTTGGACTGTGAAGAAGGCAGAGTGCCAAAGAATTGATGCTTTTGAACTGTGGTGTTGGAGAAGACTGTTGAGAGTCCCTTGGACTGCAAGGAGATCCAACTAGTCCATTCTAAAGGAAATCACCCCTGGGATTTCTTTGGAAGGAATGATGCTAAAACTGAAACTACAGTACTTTGGCCAGCTCATGAGAACAGCTGACTCATTGGAAAAGACTCTGATGCTGGGAGGTATTGGGGGCAGGAGGAGAAGGGGACAACTGAGGATGAGATGGCTGGATGGCATCATGGACTCGATGGACGTGAGTCTGAGTGAACTCCGAGAGATGGTGATGAACAGGGAGGCCTGGCATGCTGTGATTCATGGGGTCGCAAAGAGTCAGACACAACTGAGCGACTGAACTGAATTGAACTGAGGAAGTGGGTTATAGAGGATTTTGCTTTATGTCATCAAGTGTTCTGCCTATGTTTTCCTCTAGGAGTTTTATAGTTTCTGGTCTTAGATTTAGGTCTTTAATCTAAGAGTTTATCTTTGAGTTTATCTTTGTGTATGGTGTTGGGAAGTGCTTTAATTTCATTCTTTTACATTTAACTGTCTCGTTTTTCCAGCACCATTTATTGAAGAGTCTGTCTTTGCCCCATTGTATATTCTTGCCTCCTTTGTCAAAAATAAGGTACTTATAGGTGCATGGGTTTATTTCTGGGCTTTCTACCTTTTTCCATTGGTCTGTATTTCTGTTTTTGTGCTAGTACCATACTCTCTCAATATCTGTAGCTTTGTAGTATAATCTGAAGTCAGGAAGGTTGACTCCTCCAGCTCCATTCTTCTTTCTCAAGACTGTTTGGGGTATTTGGGGTCTTTTTTGTTTCCATATGAATTGTGAAATGTTTTGTTCTAGTTCTGTGAAAAATGCCATTGATAATTTGATAGGAATCACATGGAATCTGTGTATTACATTTGGTAGTACAGTCATTTTCACAATATTGATTCTTCCTACCCAGGAACATGGAATATCTCTCCATCTGTTTATGTCATCTTTGATTTTGTTTCATTAGTGTCTTATAATTTTCTGTGTACAGTTCTTTTGTCTCCTTAGGTAAATTTATTCCTAGACATTTAATTCTTTTTGTTGCCATGGAAGCATCCTATTCTTAAAACCACTAAAAGGAATCCCAAAGGAAACAAGCAGTAGATACAAAAACAGAGCAAAATTTCAATGTATCAAAGTAAAATAAAGTCAAAAGGTAAATAAACTGGTGGTAATACTCATAGCAAATGATTAAGAAAAACAATAATTTCTTGAAGGACACATAAATAATAGAAAAGTTAAAACCTAATAAATGTGCAAAAAATTGTTATAGAAATTACCCCTTAATTAATGAATTTGTTTATGTATTAGTCCAAAAAATTAATGAAAGTGGCAAATTTCTTATTCACTCATTTGTTATTATTATTATTTTTTTAATGCATGTCCAGTATATACCACATTCTATGTTAGGATATAGTGATGAACAAGATAGACCATGTCCCTACCATCAATGACCTTATAAATTAATACTGAAATGCCACTATTCAGCTATCAAATAAGCACCTGAAAGAATTATGAAGCTTAATGCTTCCTAGGGCTCAGTGTAATGGGAATTCTCTTCTATTATTAATGAAAGCAGAAATTGTTTTAATCCTCTAGAAAAGCAATATAACTACATGTATAACATTTAAAAAAAAAAAACCTCTTACCATTTCCTCCAACAATTCTACTTCTAGAAAGCTATTTTGAAGAAATAATCCTAAATACATTTCCAAAATATATGCAAAACCCAACTGACTCACTGCCTGCTGAGTGTCAAGGGCATCACATGTAAGGATTCACAACAGCCCTGTGGCAGTAGGTGTTACTTTTATTTCCATTTACAAGACAACAATATTGAGATCCAGAAAGGATAATCATTTGTGTAAGTTTATTCAGCTAATATGTGCATGTTGCTGCTGCTGCTTAGTCATCTCAGTTGTGACCACTCTGTGCTACCCTATGGACTGCAGACTGCCAGGCTCCTCTGTCCACGGATTCTCTAGGCAAGAATACTGGACTACATTGCCATGCTCTCCTCCAGGGGATCTTCCTGACCCAGGAATTAAACCTTGGTCTCCTGCATTGCAGGCAGATTCTTTACCACTGAGCTACCAGAGAAGTCCTACTATGTGGATAACTCCGTGTTAATCCTTGGCAAATATGAAGATAAATACACCTGAAAAATCTGCACTTAACTCTAAACAAAATGTAAAGCTTTTAACTTCAATGAATCACAGCCTTGTCATGGTGGAGGTATTTGTATAACTCAGTGAAGCTATGAGGCATACTGTGCAGGGCCACCAAAAACAGATGGTCACAGTGGAGAGTTCTGACAAAACATGGTCCACTGGAGGAAGGAATGGCAAATCACTCCAGTATTCTTGTCAGGAGAACCCCGTGAACAGTATGAAAAGGTGAAAATATATGACACTGGAAGATGAGCACTCAGGTCACAAAGTGTCCAAAATGCTGCTGGGGAAGAGTGGAAGGGAATTACTAATAGCTCCAGAAAGAACAAAGTAAGTGGGCCAAAGTGGAAATGACACTCAGCTGTGGATGTGTCTGGTGGTGAAACTAAAGTCTGATGCAGCAAATACAATATTATATAGAAACCTGGAATGATAGGTGCATGAATCAAGATAAATTGGACATGGTCAGTCAAGAGATGTCAAGAGTGAATATTGACATCTTAGGAATTAGTGAACCAAAATGGATGGAAATGGGTGAATTTCATTCAGATGACTGTATTTCATTCATAATTCATCTGAATTTCATTCAAATGACCACTGTGGGTAAGAATTCCTTAGAAGAAACAGAGTAGTCCCTAGGTTCAACGAAAGAATCCAAAATGCGGTACCTTGAGTGCAGTCTCAAAAATGACAGGATGATCTTGGTTTGCTTCCAAGGTAACCATTCTTTATCACAATTATCCAAGTCTGTACCCCAAACACTAATGCCAAAGAAGCTGAAGTTGATCGGGTCTATGAAAGCTTATAAGACCTTATAGCTGCTGCTGCCGCTAAGTCACTTCAGTCGTGCTCGACTCTGTGTGACCTCATAGACGGCAGCCCACCAGGCTCTGCCATCCCTGGGATTCTCCAGGCAAGAACACTGGAGCGGGTTGCCATTTCCTTCTCCAGTACATGAAAGTGAAAAGTGAAAGTGAAGTTGCTCAGTTGTGTCTGACTCTTTGTGACCCCATGGACTGCCCTACCAGGCTCCTCCATCCATGGGATTTTCCAGGCAAGAGTACAGGAGTGGGTGGCCATTGTCTTCTCCAAGACCTTATAGAACTCACGTCAAAAAAAATGTCCTTTTCATCAGAGCTGACTGGAGTGCAAAAGTAGGAGGTCAAGAGATACCTGGAGTAACAGGCAAATTTGGCCTTGGAGTACAAAATGAAGCAGGGCAAAGGCTAACAGCATTTTTCCAAGAGAACACATTAGTGATAGCAAATAACTTTTTCCAATAGCACAAGAGACAACTCTATACATGGACATCACCAAATGGTCAATACCAAAATCAGATTTATTGCTTTCTTTGCAGTCAAGATGGAGAAGCTCTACAGAGTCACTAAAAACAAAACCTGGAGCTGACTATGGCTCAGATCACGCACTTCTTATTGCAAAATTCAGACTTAAATTGAAAGAAGTAGGGAAAACCACTAGACCATTCAGGTACGACCTAAATCAAATTCTTTAGGATTATACAGTGGAACTGACAAATAGATTCAAGGGATTAGATCTGGAAGACAGAGTACCTGAAGAATTATGGACGGAGATTTGTAAATTGTACAAGATGCAGTGACCAAATCCAATCCCAAGAAAAAGGAATGTAAGAAAGGAAAACTGGTTGTCTGAGGAGGCTTTATATATACATATTTTAAATATAAATTTATTTATTCTAATTGGATGCTAATTACTTTGCAATATTGTATTGGTTTTGCCGTACATTAGCATGAATCTGCCACGGGTGTACACATGTTCCCCATCCTAAACCCCCTCCCACCTCCTTCCCCATACCATCCTTCTGGGTCATCCCAGTGTACCAGCCCCAAGCATCCAGTATCCTGTATCGAACCTGGACTGGCGATTCATTTCACATATGATAATATACATGTTTCAGTGCCATTCTCTCAAATCATCCCACCCTTTCCCTCTTCCACAGAGTCCAAAAGATTGTTCTATACATCTGTGTCTCTTTTGCTGTCTCACATACAGGGTTATCATTACCATCTTTCTAAATTCCATATATATGTGTTAGTATACTGTATTGGTGTTTTTGTTTCTGGCTTACTTCACTCTGTATAATAGGCTCCAGTTTCATCCACCTCATTAGAACTGATTCAAATGTATTCTTTTTAATTGCGAATAATATTCCATTGTGTATATGTACCACAGCTTTCTTATCCATTTGTCTGCTGATGGACATCTAGGTTGCTTCCATATCCTGGCTATTATAAACAGTGCTGCGATGAACATTGGGGTGCACGCATCTCTTTCACTTCTGGTCTCCTCAGTGTGTATGCCCAGCAGTGGGATTGCTGGGTCATAAGGAAGTTCTCTTTCCAGTTTTTTAAGGAATCTCCACACTGTTCTCCATAGTGGCTGTACTAGTTTGCATTCCCACCAACAGTGTAAGAGAGTTCCCTTTTCTCAACATCCTCTCCAGCATTTATTGCTTGTAGACTTTTTGACAACAGCCATTCTGACTGGTGTAAAATGGTACCTCATTGTGGTTTCGATTTGCATTTCTCTGATAATGAGTGATCTTAAGGATCTTGGCATGTATTTGTTAGCCATTTGTATGTCTTCTTTGGAGAAATGTCTGTTTAGATCTTTGGCCCACTTTTTGATTGGGCCGTTTATTTTTCTGGAATTGAGCCACAGGAGTTGCTTGTATATTTTTTAGATTAATTCTTTGTCAGTTGCTTCACTTACAATTATTTTCTCCCATTCTGAAGGCTGAGGCTTTATAAATAGCTGAGGAAAGAAGAGAAATGAAAGGTAAGGGAGAAAGGGAAAGATATACCCAACTGAATACAGAGTTCCAGACAACAAGGAGAGATAAGAAAGCTTCCATAAACGAACAATGCAAAGAAATAGAAGAAAACAATAGAAGGGGAAGGCTAGAAATCTCTTCAAGAAAATTGGAGATTTAAGGGAACATTTTGTGCAAGGATGGAAATGACAAAGGACAGAAATGATAAGGATCTAACAGAAGCAGAAGAGATGGCAAGAATACATTGAAGAACTATATAAAAAAGGTCTTAATGACCTGGATATCCTCGAGGGTATGTTCACTCGCCTAGATCCAGACATCCTGGAGTGTGAAGTCAAGTGGGTGCTAGGAAGCATTATTATGAACAAAGCTAGTGGAGGTGATAGAATTCCAGCTGACCTGTTTCAAATCCTAAAAGATGATGCTGTGAAAGTGTTGCATTCAGTATGAACAAATTTGGAAAACTCAGCAGTGGCCACAGGACTGGAAGAGGTCAGTGTTTATTCCAATCCCAAAGAAGGGCAATACCAAAGAATGTTCAAACTACAGTACAACTGTGTTCGTTTCACATGCTAGTAAGGTTATACTTCAGGGTAGGCTGCAGCACTATGTAAACTGAGAACTTTCAGATGTACAAGCTGTGTTTAGAAAAGGCAGAGGAACCAGAAATCAAATTGCCAATATTTGTTGGATCATGAAGAAAGCTGAACACTGAAGAATTGATGCTTTTGAACTGTGGTGCTGGAGAAAACTCTTGAGAGCACCTTGGACTGCAAGGAGATCCAACCGGTCCATTCTAAAGGAGATCAGTCCTGGGATTTCTTTGGAAGGAATGATGCTGAAGCTGAAACTCCGATACTTTGGCCACCTCATGTGAAGAGTTGACTCACTGGAAAAGACCTTGATGCTGGAAGGGATTGGGGGCAGGAGGAGAAGGGGACGACAGAAGATGAGATGGCTGGATGGCATCACTGACTCGATGGACATGAGTTTGGGTAAACTCCGAGAGTTGGTGATGGACAGGGAGGCCTGGTGTGCTGCAATTCATGGAGTCGCAAAGAGTCGGACATGACTGAGCAACTGAACTGAATTGAAAGAAAGCAAGGAAATTCCAGAAAAACACCTACTTCTGCTCCACTGACTATCCTAAAGCCTTTGGCTGTTTGGATCACAACAAACTGTGGAAAATCCTTAAAGAAATGGATATACTAGAGCACTTTACCTGTCTCCTGAAAAACCTGTATGCAGGTCTAGTAAGAAAGTTAAAACTGGACATGAACAACTGGTTCAAAATTGAGAAAGGAGTAAGACAAATGCTTCCTTATTTAACTTCTATGCAGAGTACATCATGTGAAATGCCAGGCTGGATGAATCACAGCCTGGAATGAAGATTGCCAGAAGAAATATCAACAATCTCAGATATGCAGATGATACCACTCTAACAGCAGAAAGTGAAGAGGAATTAAAGAGCCTCTTGATGAAGGTGAAAGAGGAGAGTGAAAAAGGAGAGTGAAAAAGTTGGTTTAAAACTCAACATTCAAAAAACTAAGCTCATGCGCCCAGTCCCATAAGTTCATGGCAAATAGAAGGGGAAAAAGTATTAAAAGACACTTGCTCCTTGGAAGAAAAACTATGACTAACCTAGACAGGGTTTTAAAAAGAAAGACATTACTTTGCCAACAAAGGTCCATACAGTCAAAACTATGGTTTTTCCAGAAACCATGTATGGGTGTGAGATCTGGACCATAAAGAGGCTGATCACTGCAGAATTGATGCTTTCAAACTGTGATGCTGGAGAAGACTCTTGAGAGTCCCTTGGGAAGCAAGGAGATCAAACCAGTCAGTCCTAAAGGAAATCAACCCTGAATATTCATTGGAAGGACTGATGCTGAAGCTCCAATACTTTGGCCACCTGATGAAAAGAGCCAACAACTGGAATAGACCCTGATGCTGGAAAAGACTGAAGGCAAAAGGAGAAGGTGCAGGCAGAGGATGAGATGGTTAGACAGCATCATTGACTCAATGGACATGAATTTGAGCAAATTCTGAGAGATAGTGAAGGATAGAGGAGACTTGTGTGCTGCAGTCCACGGGGTCATGAAGAGTGGGACATGAGTTAGTGACTAGACAACAATAACAAGGAATTTTACTGAATACTATTATTTTTGTGCATCTGCTTCATCCAACATGAAATATTATATTACTAGGCTTCAGTAACATTCTCTGACAATCTTAGTTTTTTAAAAATATTTATTTATTTATTTATTGGGTCACACTGAGTCTTAGTTGTGGCATGTGACTTGTGGGATCTTTAGTTGTGGCTTGTGGGAGTTAGTTTCCTGACCAGGGATTGAACCCGGCTATCCTACATGGGAGCATGGGGTCTGTGTCAGGGAAACTCTATCTCCAAAAGCAGCTGGGGCAGAGTACTAAGAAACCAGCTGACTTCAAAAGTATTCTTGTTGAATTCAACCTTATTTTTATATTAAATATATTACTCATCTCCATGATAACCTCTATGCCTTTCAAATGAGAGTATAATACATGGATTCTTAATAGAGAAGTGATCAATCAGCACCATCTAAGATCACCATTACAATAAACAAAAAGGATCTTGGCATTGAGTCTTTAATTAATAATACTTAGGCTGGAGAGCCAAGTGGTATCCACTGGATGTTTCCCAGAGGGCTCTAATCAGGCTGTGTGCTTAGAGGATGTCAGGTAGGTGTTTTCCTGTTTTACTTCAGGCAACTATCTTCAGAGAAGCAGCCGAGCAGGGGAGACAAGTCTTCCAGTACTAAAATTAATTACGTATTCATTTTATTCCTCAACATTCTAATAGAGGCTGATCTGCAGAGTGGTGCTCAGTAGAATGGTCATTCTTAAAGGAGAAATTTTGTAGCAAATTAAAATACAGCACAGAATTTTCATTTCTCTTTGCCACAGAGTCTGAAAAATTGTGGTTACATACGATGATCTACATATACACATTGAAAACATCTGCCAACTCAGAATTTCTCTCAATCTGAAGCTTAATGGTGGATCTGCCCATTATTATTAGAATTAGGTAGTAACGCTGTCTGACCTTGGAGTGTCATTGCCCTTCTCTGCTGACTGACTCCAGCAGAAATAGTGATGCAAAGTAAATAGATGGGTTCGGTTCAGTTCAGTTCAGTCGCTCAGTAGTGGTCGACTCTTTGCAACTCCATGAATCACAGCGTGCCAGGTTTCCCTGTCCATCACCATCTCTCGGAGTTCACTCAGACTCACGTCCATCGAGTCCGTGATGCCATCCAGACATCTCATCCTTGGTCGTCCCCTTCTCCTCCTGCCCCCTATACCTCCCAGCATCAGAGTTTTTCCAATGAGTCAACTCTTCGCATGAGGTGGCCAAAGTACTAGAGTTTCAGCTTTAGCATCATTCCTTCCAAAGAAATCCCAGGGCGGATCTCCTTTAGAATGGACTGGTTGGATCTCCTTGCAGTTCAAGGGACTCTCAAGAGTCTTCTCCAACACCACAGTTCAAAAGCATCAATTCTTTGGCACTCAGCCTTCTTCATAGTCCAACTTTCACATCCATACACGACCACTGCAAAAACCATAGCCTTGACTAGACGGACCTTAGTGGGCAAAGTAATGTCTCTGCTTTTGAATATGCTGTCTAGGTTGGTCATAACTTTCCTTCCAAGGAGAAAGCATCTTCTAATTTCATGGCTGCAGTCACCATCTGCAGTAATTTTGGAACCAAAAAAAAATAAAGTCTGACACTGTTTCCACTGTTTCCCCATCTATTTCCCATGAAGTGATGGGACCGGATGCCATGATCTTCGTTTTCTGAATGTTGAGCTTTAAGCCAACTTTTCCACTCTCCTCTTTCACTTTCATCAAGAGGCTTTTTAGCTCCTCTTCACTTTCTGCCGTAGTACATCATAATAAGATGGGTATCATCAACTATTTGGCTTCTGAATCTTATTAATGTTAATCATATATTCTGTTCTAATGGCAAATGCCCCCAAGATTAGGATATAATAAAAAATTGATTACTAGCAAAAGTTACAGGGCTTTCCTGGTGGCTCAGTGGTGAAAAAAATCCACCTGCCAATGCAGGAGACACAGGTCTGGTCCCTGATCTGAGAAGATCCCATATGCTGTGGAGCAACTAAGACCATGTGCCACAACTACTGAGCCTGTGCTCTAGAGCCTGGGAGCCACAGCAACTGAGCCTA
Organism: Madoqua kirkii; assembly: GCA_006408675.1. Lineage (NCBI taxonomy): Eukaryota > Metazoa > Chordata > Mammalia > Artiodactyla > Bovidae > Madoqua > Madoqua kirkii. Next base: position 12,763 of record SJYC01113613.1, read on the forward strand.
AGCACCCTGCGCTCTGAAACAAGAGAAACTACTGCAATGAGAAGCCCACATACTGTAACTAGAGAGTGAGCCCCTGCTCTTCACATCTAGAGAAAAGCCCACACAGCAAAGGCTAACACAGCCAAAATAAATAAATAAAATTGTAAAATATATATTTTAAAAGCTACATATTTATTATCTTTATTCTTCTTTCTTTCTTTTCTTTTTTAATGGCGTAGAATATGTATTTCCAGTAGGAGTTGGTATCACCTCTGTGGTAACCTGAATAAAGGCCTCCAAAAATATCTAGGTCCTAATTCCTAGAGTCTGTGGATGTGGTAGCTTATGTGGTAACAGAGACATTGCAGATGTGATTAAGTTAAGATTTTTGAGTCAGAGAGATTATCCTGGATTCTGGGTAGATCAGTGTGGTTCAGACGGTAAAGAATTTGCCTGCAGTGCAGGAAGCCTCAGTTTGATCCCAGCATCGGGAAGATAACCTGGAGAAGGGAATGGAAATCCACTCCAGTATTCTTGCCTGGAGAATTCCATGGACAGAAGAGCCTGGTGGGCTACAGTCCACGGAGTCACAAAGAATTGGACACACCTGAGGGAGTTAACACTTACACTTACCAGAGGGAAGCAGAGGAAGATTTGACACAGAAGAGGAAGGTGATATGACACTGAAATAAGATGCTACAATGCTGGCTTTGAAACATGGAGAAAGGGTCCATGAGTCAATAAATGCAAGGGATGCAGTCCTAGAAGCTGGAAGAGGAGAAGGACATTCTTTTAGCACCTCCAGAGGAAGTAGAGCCCTGCCAACAACTTAGCCCAGTAAACTGCAGACTTCTGTCCTGCAGAAGTGTAACACAGTAAGTCTGTATTTTCATTAAGCCACCAAATATTAAGTACTTTGTTACAGTATCTCTCAAGAATTAATACAGCCCCCAAAGGGGTAAAAATTAATTCTTGGGGAAGCAAAAAAAGTCATATATTACAACAGCTTGTGATCCTCTCAAGCTCAACACTACCCTACAAAATCTTATTCCTCAATATTTTGTTTTGTGGCAATTAGGGGAAAAAATATCTGAACTGCTCTTTTTTTTCCCCCATGTTCTGGGTCTTCTTTGCTGCACACAGGCTTTCCCTAGTTGCAAAGAGTGGGGGCTACTCTCTAGTTTCAGTTTACAGGCTTCTTATTCTTGCGGCTTCTCTTGTTGTGGCTCGAGGACTCTAGAGCTCAGGCTCAGCAGTTGTGGAACTTGGTCTTGCTCCATGACATGTGGGATCTTCCCAGATAAGGGATCGAACAGGTATCCCCTGCACTGTAAGGTAGACTGTTAACCAAGGAAGAGTCTATAACCAAGGAAGCCCCCCAAACTGCTCTTTAAGGAGTTGAGAATGAAAAATAGGTCGTGAAACAATAGTTCATTGGCAGGCACTGTCAATGACAGTTTGATTCAAATATTGATGCAACACTTTTATTACTCTCAAGGCCCATTTCATCACCATTAGCAATTAGATAATGCTATTAGACCAAAAAAGATTGCTACCTTGACACCATTCCATTAGACAAAACAGACATTACCATCTTGACAGGTTCTTCTATACTTTCATTCTAACAACAGAATTTACCAATCCAGAAAAGGCTTGCTGACCACTTCTTTGTGCAAGTAGCCAAATCTCTACTTCATTTTTAGACAGGCATTCTCTCCTATATGCCACAACAAGACACAGGAATAATCTGGCTCATAAATAGTGTCAGTCTATTGATATGTATGTTTGAAATTGTGTGCCAAAGCCCATTACAAAGTACATTTTAATATTCCAGATTTTAAAAATGCAACACAGGAAGGTTTATGACCATGTGACAGCCACAGAAGAGATCGTTTAATCATAATTCTACCTTTGGCATACTTGTTTTAGTGAAACCAAAACTCTATCAGAAACCTATTTCTAATGTACTTTTAGCATTTCCAAACAAGTGATGATGAAAAGCTATATAAATAGTTAACCAGTGGATAGCCTTTCTTATGGGATACATTCAGCTTTCACACAAATTGAAAGTTAAAAATCTGGATATATTAATGTATCCAGTATGATTCAGTCTACACTATTTTAAAAAATATCTTTATTGACTTAAGCATTAAAAAGTATGTCAACACACATATCAACATTCATTATATAACTAAGCTCATTCATTAATTTGCTCTTTCTGCCTTGCTCAAGTAAAAGTTTCTTGTAACCTTCAAGAAATTAAGTTCTGAGTAGATTCAGGTATTGTTGACTGTTAGATTAAGCTATAAATTCCCTTAGGAGCATTAAATGCCTGAATAGAATCTTAATCAGGCTAGATCTGCCAACCAGGGTCTTCTGTGGAAAGAGGTCAAGATGTAGAAAAAAAGATTAAACTTGTCCACTAAGCATTCTAGCAGACATGCTGATTGTGCATTACTACACCTTCTACCCAGTCCACACAGGGAACAAAATCTGAGCCTGCGGTGGGAGAAAAATTCTGAAACAGAATCAAGCTATTTATAGTCCAAGAATCAGTGTGTACAAAATGGTTGTGCACTGATCTTTATTCTTATGTTCCAAGAGGTAGAAGTCTGGTGTTTGACGATAATTCACAAGAGAGGGTAGGTAGGAGGAGGAAAGAAGGAAGGAAAGGAAAGATAGCTATCTATATATTATATATATAATTCATATATATAACATGTATATATATATATATATGATTTATACATCAAGTATATACCATACCAGTTCTACATTTTAAAAAAGTAGATTGGTTTTTGCTGCTTATTTTTTTTAAATGCTGAATGATAACTGATAAAACCCGATTACCTTAGAAACTGTAAAGAAACTACACATGAATATTTAAAAAAAAAAGAAAGATTTTATTTTTTAACCTATGCCAGCTCCAGAGCTGCCATTTCCACCTCCTGCCTCAAGGGCATCCCAGGTGGCTCAGTGGTAAAGAAACCACATGCCAAGCAGGAGAGGTGGGTTTAATCCCTGAGTTGGGAAGATTCTCTAGGGAAGGAAATGGCAATCTATGCCAGTATTCTTGCCTGAAAATCCTATGGACAGGGGAGCCTGGTGGGCTACAGTCCATGGGGTCGCAAAGAGTTGGAAATGACTTGGCAACTAAACAACAACATCTTGCCCCAAGCAAAGCTCACAAGCCATTTCTAACATTAGCTTGACCAACATGAAGTTTGCCATTTAATTCTATATTAACAGCCATTTAATGACTGGCTGTTACACAGGAAGTTGATCCAATTGTCATTATCAGGCCAGAAGTTTATGCCTCTTCTTATTGTCTAATGCAGAAAGAAATGATTCACAAGTGAAGATGGTAGTATTTTGAACCTGTGTCCTAATGCTGTCCAACATCTGGATGCTAGATGCAACATTTACACATGCCTTCAATTTTGAAGTTTTCCCTAGAATGTTTGGGATTATGGAGATGCTGGTCATCATTACCTTCCCAAAATAACGACAAAGAAAAGACTAAAATTATTTTTGACTACAGATCAACTGATGTTGTTTTGAGAGCTATTTAAAAGTTGTTCTGTTATTTCTTATTGACAAATACAAAAACTCAACTTTCCAAATCATAGGAAAAAAGTATTTTCAACTCTTAAAAAGAGAAATTATCTGCAGATGACCAGAATCTACTTGCTGGCTACAAGGACAACCCGATAGGAATGTGGTAAGTGACCATTAGCACCTGCTAGAAACAAACATGGCAGAGATTTCAAAATAAAACAAACAAACAATAACAACAAAAAACTGGTTTTCTGACTCTATAAACAAAGAGAAATTAAATGTATATGCTCCTTACAACAAGGCATGCATTTTAATCAGTATTCACTGACTCCATGAGCATATGGGATTACAGCAGGCATGATGATTTTACTGATGTGAATAATGCACTCCTCAATTAATGGAAATCTGATTCTCCCTTGGGGACCTTGTTTCCCCTGCAACTCTCTCGAGCATGGAGCTGGAGGTGAGATGGGTATTCCTCTTGCCTCTCATGCCTGTTTCATTCGTCCTCCTTCTCCTTCACCCCTAAAACTACCTGCTTTAAATGTCATGTCATCATGAGATTTTTTAAGTTAGCAAACGTATATTTTTAAAACCAAATTAACACTAAATTCCTCAAGGGACAGGGTACCAGCAGTAGGAGAGGCTCAGACACTGCACACTCTCCACTGCTCAGCAATATTCTTGTCCCTTATCAAGCACCAACTCATGCCCCCTCATTTTTCTAAGACTTTAGCTCCTGGTTCACTGCCAATGTTTCCTGAACTTCTGGTCTTAATTCCTAGTATTCTCCATATGCGGAAAGATGATCTCAATTCCTGGAATTCCTCCTCTTGGGGGATCCTCTCCTGTCAACCACTCATTTCCAAGATCATACTTTAGAGACTCACCCTTTTCTAAGTAATTATGTCACCACTTCTCTATCCTCAAATACCCTACACCCCATCTTCCCTCTCAGCTGCTGACGTTGCTTCCTTCAGTGAAAAAACTGAAGCAACCTGAAAAGAACCTGCAAAGACTCCCTTCATTCAAACCTGCAAGGGTACCAGCAATGCATCCACAAACTTCTCTTTTCCTGGCTATCTACCATAGAAAAATGAATACTTATGTTCACATTAAAATATAAATGTACATGAATGTATACAGCAGCTCTATTTGTAATTGCCAAAATCTGAATTCAGTTCAGTTCAGTTGCTCAGTCGTGTCTGACTCTTTGTGACCCCATGAATCGTAGCACACCAGGCCTCCCTGTTCATCACCATCTCTCGGAGTTCACTCAGACTCACATCCATCGAGTCCGTGATACCATCCAGACATCTCATCCTTGGTCGTCCCCTTCTCCTCCTGCCCCCAATCCTTCCCAGCATCAGAGTCTTTTCCAATGAGTGAGCTCTTCGCATGAGGTGGCCAAAGTACTGGAGTTTCAGCTTTAGCATCATTCCTTCCAAAGAAATCCCAGGGCTGATCTCCGTCAGAATGAACTGGTTGGATCTCCTTGCAGTCCAAGGGACTCACAAGACTCTTCCCCAAACACCACAGTTCAAAAACATCAATTCTTTGGTACTCAGCCTTCTTCACAGTCCAATTCTCATATCCTACCTGGTGTGTTGCGATTCATGGGGTTGCAAAGAGTCGGACATGACTGGGTAACTGAACTGAATATTTTTGTTGCAGATTAGAGCTGTTATCCTTCATGAGGAAGAAGACCTAGTAATCAAGCAGGATTATAAAGAGCTTTTTATTCTGTACTTAATTTCTGAATCAAAATGGTGTTTTACCAATATTTAATTTTTATAATCCTTGGGTAAGTACACTTAGAGCTAGGTAACTTTCTCTGCTACTGCTACTGCTAAGTCACTTCAGTCGTGTCCGACTCTGTGTGACCCCACAGACGGCAGCCCACCAGGCTCCCCCATCCCTGGGATTCTTCAAGCAAGAACACTGGAGTGGGCTGCCATTTCCTTCTCCAGTGTATGAAAGTGAAAAGTGAAAGTGAAGTTGCTCAGTCGTTTCCTACTCTTGGTGACTCCATGGACTTTTTACCAATATTTAATTTTTATAATCCTTGGGTAAGTACACTTAGAGCTAGGTAACTTTCTCTGCTACTGCTACTGCTAAGTCACTTCAGTCGTGTCCGACTCTGTGTGACCCCACAGACGGCAGCCCACCAGGCTCCCCCATCCCTGGGATTCTTCAAGCAAGAACACTGGAGTGGGCTGCCATTTCCTTCTCCAGTGTATGAAAGTGAAAAGTGAAAGTGAAGTTGCTCAGTCGTTTCCTACTCTTGGTGACTCCATGGACTGCAGGCTACCAGGCTCCTCCTTCCATGGGATTTTCCAGGCAAGAGTACTGGAGTGGGGTGCCATTGCCTTCTCCAAGGTAACTTTCTCTGCATTATACTAAATCTATCTTTTTTCCCTGTCTCTTTCTGGTCTACCTATGTCATGTGGATATATACTGAAACTTATGCTCTACAAATGCCTTATTTTGTGACATCAAGAATGACAAGAGAACTATGTTTAACCTTAAATTTTCAATAAAATTTAACAGCAGACATCGTATGAATTCTGTATGATTTTGAGGGTGGTCATAGCAAAATACATATTTAAAATGAATTACATTGGTTGGAAAACTTCTTGACCAAGAAAATATTTTCAGCATTAAAGAAAAACTATTCCATTATAAAAATTAGGTAGCATCTTGTATCTAAGAGATTGAACAAATTCAAAGACTATTTCTGAAGAAATACATGAAAATGCAAATTAACATATTTTATCCTTCTTAAAATCAGTTTTTAAGCACAGTTCTTAATTAGTGTTTTTCATCATTCACAGGTGTTTATACAACAATATTTTTTAGTTTGTCTATAGTAACAGTTAAGATGTGTATAAGAGACAGAACCATTACATCTCAGAAGTGTGCTCAGCAAATTGATGAGATGTCCCCCCAAACTGCAATGCCTGTTGCTGTCATTGGTCAACAAAGTGGGCCCTGTTCTTCTCCACAATGATGCTTGACTTCATGTTCCACAATCACATTCCAAAAGTTGAATGAATTGGGCTATAGTTTGCCTCAGTTCCCATATTCACCTGACCTCTTGCCAACTGACTATGATCTCTTTAAGCACCTAAATAATTTTGCGGGAAAATGCTGCCAAAATCAGCAGAAGGAAGAAAATGCTTTCAAGAGTTTGTTGAATGTCAAGGCATGGATTTTTATGCTACAGGAATAAATCATCTTGTTTCTTGTGGGCAAAAATGTGTTGATTGCAATAATTCCTATTATAATTAATAAAGATATATTTGAGCCTAGTTTAAATTACTGAAATTTCTACTCTAAACTTGTATATATACATATATATATATATAATTTTTGTATATATTTTAAGTGTATTTTATATAT
>SJYC01113614.1:0-14741 GCA_006408675.1 Madoqua kirkii
CTTGACTTCACATTCCAAGATGTCTGGCTCTAGATGAGTGATCACATCATCATGATTATCTGAGTCTTGAAGCTCTTTTTTGTACAGTTCTTCTGTGTATTCTTGCCACCTCTTCTTAATATCTTCTGCTTCTGTTAGGTCCAGACCATTTCTGTCCTTTATCGAGCCCATCTTTGCATGAAATGTTCCCTTGGTATCTCTAATTTTCTTGAAGAGATCTCTAGTCTTTCCCATTCTGTTCTTTCCCTCTATTTCTTTGCATTGATCGCTGAAGAAGACTTTCTTATCTCTTCTTGCTATTCTTTGGAACTCTGCATTCAGATGCTTATATCTTTCCTTTTCTCCTTTGCTTTTCGCTTCTCTTCTTTTCACAGCTATTTGTAACACTTCCCCAGACAGCCATTTTGCTTTTTTTGCATTTCTTTTCCATGGGGATGGTCTTGATCCCTGTCTCCCGTACAATGTCATGAACCTGCCGAAATCTGAAAATAACCCAAATGTTCTTCAATAGGTGAACTGATTAAAAGTAGAAACTGTGGTATATGCATATGGTAGTATTTGACAATAAAAAGGAAGGAACAAAACTGACATACAACAACTAGATGAATCCCAGAGGCATTATGCTGCGGGAAAGAACCCACTCTCAAAGGTTACGTAGCATACAGTTCCATTTACATGGTATGCCTGAGAAGACACAAATACAGTGAGAGGAACTAGATGACTGACTGTCAGAGATTGGAGAGGGGATGGTGTGACTGCAAAGGAGTAGAAGAGGAGATGGGAGATTTGGGGGTGAGAAAACTTCTGCTTCTTAAGTGTCGTTACATAAATCTGTATTTGTTAAAATTCACAGAACTACCCACACATACATTTTAAAAATTCTGTCACCCTGTAATTTTAAATTAATCCTATAAACAAACTCATTAATATAAATTATTATTCCTAAAGGCACAACGAAATCACAATAATTCAAAAGTGAATTGTTTGAATATTGTTGAACTTTGCTTTCAAATTCTTGATGATGGTAATGTGATGGTAATGGGGATGTCTGTATTGCACTTCAGCAAGTGTGGGAAAGAAGCAAGGACTCTTAACCATGCCTAGTTTAGGAAAACAGTCTGGCTGCTTGGTGGACAAGTTGTTAGCCTCTCTGTCTCACCCGTAAAGGGGGGATAGAAACAGTACATGCCTCATAAGTTTAAGAGAATTAGGTGAGATAATTGAAGGAATGTAAAATGCTGAGTATCGTGCTTGGTACATGATAAGCACTCATAAATGTTAGTTAGGTATCATATCATTTAAATTCATTAAAAAGAGTGAGCATTCTTTTTAAATTAAATTTAAAAGATCACTTTTTGACACTTTACAACATTCCAGGGAGGTGTGAGGCCCATTCCCAACAAGTACAAAGAGCAGGACAGAAACTGGACTATTTCAGGGAAATAACTTTTCAGCAATGGCCAAGCCATGCCTTTACAGAATGGAAAATCATCATTCATTGGAAGTGTCAATCTTATTCAGCTGTGTGTAAATCCAGCTCTCATTGACAATCATTTAACCAGATCTCAGAGACTATAGAAAAGCTTTGTTTTTATTGGAAGCCTTAATTTAAATAGTTCAACTTCTCCCCACCAGTTAGCACATTCAATGTTGTACTGAGAAATAACGCAGTGACCCTTTTCAGAACCAGCCAGGGACAGCAGGCTATTTACATGGATAGTATTTACACCTAGAAGACTCTCCTCTTGCAACCTATGGGCTTTTAAACATGTGATGTTTCTTATTTTGGTGTCAGGATGTCAGCCATTACTTCTTGCTGTCGGAAGGTGCTGGGGCCTTCTAACAGTAGACCCCAGTACCTCTTCCTGCATTTATTGTTTTTGTCTTGCTGTGTGTAAATAAGTCTGATTACCAAACTTTGAAACAATAAATAACACTAACATAGTCCTCTACTTCTTGTGAAGCACTTTCATAAAAAATATAAATATAAATATCATGAGAAGTAGGAAAGGGGTTATTATAATGTTTATGTGGAAAAATGAGAAGTTTAATCACACATCTGACTGATTGTTTGGATGTTTCTTGCTTAGTCACAGCAGGTGCCATCTATCTGTGGTTTAAATGAGACTAAGATGAGGGTAATTTACTGTGCAAAATGTTATATGATTTTTAGTCCCTGTGAGCTGCTCTAACAATAACACAGTAGGCTGGGTGGCTTAAACAGACATCTATTTCTCATAGCTGCGGAGACCAGGATGCCTAAAATTCAGGCACCAGCAGATTCAGTGTCAGGGAAGGCCCACTTTCTAGTTTAGAGTCGGCCATCTTCTCGCTGCGTCCTCACATAGTAGAAGGGGTAAAGGAGCTTCTCTGCAGTATTTATAGAGTCTCATTCATGAGGGCTCCACTTTCATGACCTAATCATCCCCAAAGGCCCTACCTCCAAACACCATCACATCGGGGATTAGGTTTCAACATATTAATGCGGGGGGTGGGGGAGGACACAAACATTGAAGTCGCTCAGTCGTGTCCGACTCTTCGCAACCCCATGGACTGTAGCCTACCAGGCTCCTCTGTCCATGGGATTTCCTAGGCAATAGTACTGGAGTGGATTGCCATTTCTTTCTCCAGCGGATCTTCTCGACCCAGGGATGGAACCCAGGTCTCCCACATTGTAGACAGACGCTTTACCATCTGAGCTGCCAGGGAAGTCATCTATAGTACATGTTGTCTAAAACACAGCTCACTATCTCTGGAGATACTAAGATATAGAAGAAAGAGTTTCTGAACACACTGAGTTGCCTTAGCATTGAAAAACACCACTCATTGTTGAATTTTTGTTCACTGATGCTTTCAGGCATCCAAGCATCTGACTCATAGCAAGCACTGACGAGACCTCTGTTGAATAAATTAATATATGATTTCAAAGTAGAAAATCTAAGAAGATGAAAACCCTAATATAAGAAACTCAAACCCTACATTAAGCAGTTCACCTTTTCAAAAATTTCCAGTGGAATAAAGATAGTCAATACTATGGGGTTAAAGAGCAGACACACATTTTTAAGAGACACTGGATGTCAGTCTCAGAAGGTAATAACCAGGATGCTCAGGCATCCTGAAACCATGTCACATGAGGAAGTGCTAGTGGATCTAGATATGTTTAGTTTGAAAAAGAGAAAATAAGATTGCTCTTTCCAAATATTTTAAGTTGTTGGACATGGGCTAAAATTGTCAAGTGGAACAGAAAACAAAACAAAACAAAATGTATTTCTGTAGATCCAGTGGCTAGGAATATGAACAGTTAGTAAAAATTACAGAGAATCAATTTTTCATTTTTCACTGAACAAAACAAGGCAGTTTAACAAATGGAGCTGCCAAGCACCAGAATGGGCAGCCTTGGGAGGGAGCTGGAAGACAGGAGTGAACAGTAATTTAACATCTCCTATGTGCATGGCGTTGGACATAGGACCTGTATAATGTATAGGACTTTACATTAGTATTACCATCTCCAGGTCAGAAGTGAGGAAAGTGATGCTTACAGAACAAAAGTGACGTGTCCAATATCACACAGTTGCTAAGTGGCACATCTGGAATTCAAACCAGAGGTAGCTAACTCCTAAGTTATTTTTGTTCAGTTCAGCTCAACAAATATTCTTTTTTTAATGTCTGCTTTTGACCAGGAACTATACTGAGTCCTGGGAAATACCAAGATAAATGACAGACAGAAGACAGTCCCTTCCTTGGAAAGATTCAGAGTTTACCATCTCCACAGAGCTAGAAGTGTCTGAATAAAGGCTACATGACCATTAGCCTTTAATGAAGACTGGAGAAAGAATTACTGATCTGGGAGTAGTCTTTATCAAATAATCACTTAAAGTGCCTACATGCCCAAATTCGTAGATGTGGCGATAATAGATTTCTGGAAATTGAGATGGTGTATTATAAAATCTGGTTATTCCACTGAGGGGAAAATGGAGCTTCAGATGTGATGAAAGTCATATGAATTAAGCAACTTTTGAAATATAAAATGATCATATCTTAATGTTAATAATAGGTAACATTTTGTTACTGAACTTGAAGGATTAACATTTCATTTGATTAACTCCCATTTGGTCCTTCGATTGGGTGACACTTTTCCTTTATACTCCTTTGTCCTTAAATATCTTATTTACTGCCCTGGTGGCTCAGATGGTAAAGCATCTGTCTACAATGCAGGAGACCTGGGTTCAATTCCTGGGTCAGGAAAATTCTCTGGAGAAGGAAATGGCAACCCACTCCAGTACTCTTGCCTAGAAAATCCCACGGACGGAGGAGCCTGGTGTCCATGGGGTTGCAAAGAGTCGCACATGACTGAGAGACTTTACACTTTCACTTTCACTCTTTAAAAACATATACAATAATGCTGTTTAAAATGTCTAAAAATGAGAACTACATAAAAAATCTAAGTCAAGTTTTACAGTCACACATAGCGCTGGAGCTTTTCAACAACTAAAGTGATAATAAAAACATATTGTAATTCCTACTATCTGATTCATATCTCAACAGAAAGAATTTTCAAGGCAATAAATTCAGAGAGGTATTTACCTAATGTTTCTTTAACCTAATAATATAGACCTACTAGTAAATGATATCTTCAATGATATTCTTATGGAGGATTTAGAAAGTTATTAATGATAACAGTTTGTTTATTATATATTCACTATATAACAAAATAATCTTTAACAAATACCACAAGTATAATTCTAAAACTTTTAGCAGAGCTGAGACTAGAATATTGATTTTCTGATGCCTAATTCAGAAATGCTTCCATTTTTTTTTTGCTATACTATTCTATACATACCACATATAGAAAAGAATTTGGCCATGGAATTACAAATACATACACACACACATGTGCACACACGCATGCATGAAAATGTGACTGTAAAATGTCCATAACACACACAGCACACATACATGCACAGGTACCTTTACCAGTATTAATGATTCTATTGAAATTAAAGATTAGTCCTTTTAGTAAATAAAAATAATTCCATTAATTAACTTATTAAATTCACACAGCATCTGTCAAGCTGATGATTTACTATGTTTTACATTGGTTATCTTTGTCTACTTCTCATGGTCCTATCACGTCTCTCAGTCACTATGCACCCATCCATACCCAGAATACAAAAAGACAAATAAAATTGAGCCTACAATAAAAACAAATCCAGGATTTCAATTTAACACAAGTCATCAAAAGTCTATATCAACATACCAAGAAACAGAATTTATTCCTTTTCTCCTTTTTCAAATGTACTCAACTCTGCGTGCTAATAATAATTTTATTAGTGACATTAAAACCTAAGGTCTGCATGAAAAACAGCAGGGCTCCGGGGTATAGTAATACCATTCACTAGCTTTCAGCCCATCAGATAGAATATTAACAGATACACTGCTGGCACATTTAGAAAACCAGGAAACTGACCATCTGTTTTTTTCTTTTAGTTACTGACAAACCCAATGGCTATAGTGCCTTGAGCTGTTTTAGATTGACAAAATACAAAAATTTGGATGTAATAAGTTATTCTGTTACTACAAATCAACTATCAAAAATGCATAGAAATCAAAGGATTATAACCAAGTAATCATTCAGCAATTCCCCAAATTGTGAGCCTTACGAAACTCCAATACGCAGCCAAAAAAAAGTCTAAATTAATGTTTCTTAAAGTGTGGTCTCTTAGTGCTGTGAATTTGTTAGAAATGCAAATTCTTGAATTCCACCTAGACTTTGAATCAGAATTTTAGGGGGTGGAGCACAAGACTAGGTTCTGATGAGTTGTCTAGGTCACTCTGGTGCTCACTAAAATTTGAGAAATGATCTGAATGAAGGGGTTCTCAACATTTTGTTTCCTTTATGGCCTCAGTTTGTTTCTACCTTGCATGCTCATTCATAACCAACTCCTGTTGCTTATCATAAGCCTACTCCTTGGAAACTGCAATCAAGCACGGTGTAAGTGAGGATGCTCTGTCAATCCCCATAGTCTTGCATCAACAGAAAAACATCTATGGATACCCTTTCCTCAGCCTTTGCTATTCTTCCCTCAGCTGCAACTGCCACGCACAAAATGGGGTGTGCAGCTCTCAGAAGATCCATCCAATTGGCAACCAAAACTGCCCGACTCACTGGTTTCAGTCCTTCTATACAAACCACCTGCACATGGGTACCCAAGGCACAGGTTGCCCATATCACAGCCCCCCCTGCCAACCTGCTATGTGAGCCTGCTGTTCACGGTGGCTGGGCCCTGCCTGTGGATATTTTGGATTTTGCTTAATCCAGGAAGGTAGCTTATGGCACCTTGAGTCAGCTTGGAGGAGGAGGCCTGGTACCCCAAAGGATAAGCAAGTGATGATGAAAACCCAGCACATACAGATGCAACAAATGAAGAACTGGAGATGGGCTTTGTTTTTTAACAATCATTTAGGAAAGTGAGGCAGAGTGTCCTGAAAACTCTCATGTTCTTCTCGGTACCCAACACTAAGTCCTCTTGGTTGGCTCCTTTTTTTGTCTCCAGAGTCATACTGCTATATCTGGGACATGCCCAAAGGCAACAAACTAAGTAAAGCAGATACTTTACTGTCAATATTCACTGACTTCATTGTAATATAGATGCAAGCTAATGTAAATTGTTGATTAAATTTAAGTAAACTTTGGGCAACTTATAATAATGAAACTTTACTTGTAATACTCTACTAATTTCAAGAGAAGGGTATCAGTGGGTTGCTTTGGATGCATTTCACAGTATCAAACAATTTTTTCATCCAATGTTTTTCTATTATTATGCTCAGTTAATGAGCCTACTTGGTAGTGTACCCAGCATTTGTTCATTAACCTCCACTGCACTGGTGTAGGAATTAGAGGATTCCTGCACCTCTTCGACAGCTTTCTTAATCAAAGAATGGAGTGAACAATTTAATATGAAGTTTGCAAAACTCCTCCTAAAAAGGTAATGGATGAAGCTGCTTTTGGCTATTTCTGTCCCCAGGATCACCTCCTCCGCGCAGGGCAGAATGACTCTCCCACTCTGAAACCATCTGGCAAGAGACTCTGCTAAGTACAAAGCTGAAGGGAAAGAGTGAGTTCAGGGGAGGCCCTGGGAATGAAGGCTCCTAATCTGATTCATACCAGCTATAATTTGCTGCTTGTCTACAACCAGCAAAACAGTTTATGGTTCTCTAATGCCAGACTCTCAGACTCCCTCAAACACTCCTCCACCAGTCTCTCTCCCTCAGTGAGAAGAGTCCTGTGCTAATACCACTGTCATTTTGAATTAGTGCTGACATTGAGCATAGGAGCCAACCATTCCTCTCCACACTGTATTGAAACAGATAAAGGGAAGGACGTGTTAAGGTCACTATATTTTTTAAACACCTCTGCAGAAATAGCAAGACCAGGTTCCAAGTACTCAATAAATGAAGGCTTTAATTCTCAACGAATGATAAGAGAGAGAAAAGCTCGCCTTAGAACAAGCTTTCATTTCACTAAAAAAGCAGAAAAAATTGCTACATTGACATTATGTGCTCCTTGTTTAATATAGCTCCTCTGATTAGTGAAAAAGTTTTACTCCTCTTTCCTAGCAAGAATTTTATCTTCTTTCTCCCATAGCTCTCTCACAGGGAATATGTTTGCTATTTGTTTACCTCCTTCAGATCCTGTACGACGGCTGTGAGCCTCTCATTTTCTGCCTGGATGTTAGTGACCACAGCCCGGCTCTGTTTCAGTTCGTTCTGCATATCCAAGATCTTCCCCAGATAGTAAGCTTCCTTTGATGCTGACTCCTGCAGAAGCGTTTCCTCCCGAGTCTCTCCATCCTCAGCAACCTTACGGTGGATGGAGAAGGACTGCCCAAATGCCTGCAGAGGATTTGGAAAGAGAAAGAACACAAAATGAAATGCACTGCTGCACTACTCAGCTGAATTGGGAACATGATTCATTTGGCTTTGTGTACAAGAAAAGCTATTCAGCAAGACTTTGAGAAGCAAAAACTACATGGTTCATGTAACAGGCTAGCAGCTCTCACTGACACTTCAAATAATTCAATTTAATAAGGAGAAAGAAAATTTTTAAATATTTTGCTAAAATGTAGATATAATATGTTAAAACTTGAAAAACATTACTGCTTGTTTGATGTTACCATTTTTTAGACAAATCCTATCAAGGAATAGACAGCTAAGCACTAATGAGACCATAAAAATTCATATTCTAATTTTCAGTCTAGAAAAAAATCCCAAAATATTTTTTGAGAAAGAAAATGATAGTTTCATTAGCTTTCTAATACATTAGTGGCAAGAATATGTCTATTACAAACAATACCTTTAAGAGAGAAAACTACCAAACAGCATTCAAACTTCTAGTACCACAAAAAGACATTAAAATGCAATCAATATATAAGAAAACATATCTGTGTACAAAGAAATTTTAAAAAACCCCAGAAATTAATGAAATTGATAAGCTACAGTTGGTGGGTGGGAACGGAGTAGAAAGAATGAGGGAATGAAATGCTATACACCAGATCACATTTCATAGGGTGACACTTTTTGAGATTGTCTTATCATATCATTCCGACTCTTAGCACTACAGCATACAGTTTCACATTTTGTTGTTCAGTCGCTCTGTTGTGTCGACTCTTTGTGACCCCATGGACTGTAGCATGCCAGGCTTCCCTGTCCTTCATCTCCCAGAGTTTGCTCAGACTCATGTCCATTGAGTTGGTGATGCCATCCAACCATCTTGTCCTGTCGTCCCTTTCTCATCCTGCCTTCTTTCCCAGCATTAGGGTCTTTTCCTGTGAGTCAGCTCTTTGCATCAGGTGGCCAAAGTATTGGAGCTTCAGCTTCAGCATCATTCCTTCCAATGAATACTCAAGATTGATTTCCTTTAGGATTGACTGGTCGGATCTCCTCATAGTCCAAGGGACTCTCAATAGTCTTCTCTAAACCACAGTTCAAAAGCATCAATTCTTTGGTGCTCAGCTTTCTTTATGGTGCAACTCTCAACATCCGTACATGACTACTGGAAAAATGATAGCTTTAACTATATGGACCTTTGTTAGCAAAGTAATGCCTCTACTCTTTATAATGTTTCATGTACCTCCCAAATAAATAATAATTAGGATCAGCCTCTGTGTCCAGGGACCCCATGGAACACAAATAGTTACAAATGGACCCAGCTGTACTACAAATGAACAACATGACTACATTGAAAGGAGCTGAGAAAAAAGATCTAACCTGAGTAATTTTGGAAATTGGTATTTTTGCTATACATTGTAAAGCTAAAGACAAAACGAATTGTACCCAAACACTATAGTCTAATTAGTAAATTTGTTTCTCACGGGGATTATAGAGGCACAATTCTAAAAATTCTTAACATGTATACTAGGTTTGAGGAAATAAGTAAACATATTATGGATAATGAAAGCCAAATTTCTCCCTGCTGGAGAAAGGCATTACAAATAAAGAAAGAGAGAAGGAAACTAGTGGTATTAAGTTGTCATCAGAAGTATCAGGATAGTCTTTAATAGGGAAGTAGTTCAATAGATGGAGAGACAAAGGTACTTATGTGTGGTTGTGTACACAGATTTTCTAGCTCTGTCAGCAAACCTTACAGTCAAATTTTGTTTCTAAATATCAATCCTCAATTAAAAGAACTACAGCTCTTTGAAGAAATGCCTGAGTCCCTGGCTGGAGCAAAAAGAACTTGGTGCAAGCTGTGCTGCCAAAGAGTAACAAAATGCTTTTAAAAAATGACATGGATATGTCAGAGGACACAAGAGTCTAACTAAAGAGGCTCCAAATGGCCAAATCTGGGATAATTGGAAGTAATAAAATAGTTACAGTAGTGAATTATAATCCATAGAACAAAATCAATATTCACGAGTCTACATTGATGTAATAACTGAATAAATAAGGGAAGAAGGAAAAGCTTTTCTTCACAGTAGAATTCTAATAATTTAATTCTAATAGAAATAAAATATATCAGCATTACTTGGCATATGCCAAGTAATAATTATTGCAGGTAAAGATTATCAATAAAATATATGGAATATAAAATAATAGGCAAAATATATGATCTGAAACAGGATATTTGCATAGTCTTAAAGCATTTTCTCCCAAGATATTTATTAATTCCAATGGGAAAACAGTAACTTTGCAATGGAGTAACCCAGTAGATCTTAACTAAGTGACCAAAACTTAGTTCAGCAGCAACAAGACATCCTGACATTGTGTACTCTCTGCTCAACACATGAGGCGGGCACAGGGTCATTTCCATGATATTCTTGCCAAAAATGCATAAGTCAGTTTTTACCACAAGAAAGCATGAAGCAAATCAAAAGGGAAACATTGTACAAAATAATTGGCCAGGACCCTGAAAAAGTATTAAGGTTGGGAAAAAGAGAGAGACTTCTCTAGACAAGATGAGACTAAGGAAACATAACAATTAAATGCAGTACAGGAATCTGGATTGGAGCCTGCCCTGAAAAAAAGATATTAGTAGGACATTTGGTAAAATCAGAATACACTCTTAATATTGGCTAATAATAGTGTAGCAATGTCAATTTCTGGTCTCCATAGTTGTACTCTGGTTACATTAGGGTAGCTCAGATGGTAAAATATCTGCCTGCAGGTTCAGTCCCTGGGTTGGGAAGATCCCCTAGAGAAGGGAATGGCTACCCACTGCAGTATTATTGCCTGGAGAATTCCATGGACAGAGAAGTCTGGCAAGTTACAGTCCAACGGGTTGCAAAGAGCCACGCATGACTGAAGTGACTCAGCACACACACACACACACACACACACACACACACACACACATTTTAAAATTTCAAATGATATTAAATGATGCTTCTGGACTGTGTACCGATCATGAAGAAATAAGGCTGGAATTAACAGAAAAGGATACTCTTGGTGTTAGCTTCTTCAGTCTCAGGACAGAAATATATACTTTATTGGAGTAGCCAAGATTCTACATGTGATAATAAGCATATAGACTTATGAAGAGATGAAAATTTAACTTTGCAGGTGCCATTGAGCTTGCTTTTCCATTGGTAATGATCAGATTCTGTGAAAGCAATTCTGAATTCATTACTCATTAAAAAGCCTTTGGAAAGATGTCTGGCAGCATATCTCTCCATGGTGACCTGGTGATATCTTCAGTAGACCCTCACCTGGCAAAGGAACCTTAATTATATCTTCTTCTTAGTTTAGTCACTAAGTCATGCCCAACTCGTTTGCTACCTCCATGGACTACACCCCACCAGGCTCCTCTGTCCATGGGATTTTCCAGGCAAGAATACTGGAAAGGATTGCCATTTTCTTTTCCAGTAGATCTTCCTGACTAAGGGATTGAACCTGGGTCTTCTGCATTGTCAGGTGGATTCTTTTATCACTGAGCCACCAGTGAAGCCCGACTATATACTTAAGTACTAGTAAAATATAAAATTAGCGTGAACTCTGTGTCGAGCACCTCAGCCTGCCTTTTTTTCACAACTACTTCCTCACTTCGATGTAACAGAAAACTTCCACAGGCCATTTTCGTAACTCTGCCTGAGTAAAATCAATAGACTAAGGCAACCTATGGTTCTCACATTATTCTCAGCAAACGGGCAATGCTCCCTTGGTGGCTAAATTGACCCCTAAGATCTTAATAACAAATGTACTCTGGATCCAGCACCAATGGAAATAAAACATTTCAGTCATATACACAGATCTTCAAAATACAGTCAAGAATTGAAACTGAAAATACAAATTGATGAATTCATTTTTGACAAATTCATCTTTGATGAATCCTTAACTCATATTTATTACAGCTCAGAAACTTTAACTGAGCATCAGCTCAGTTCAGTCGCTCAGTCGTGTTCAACTCTTTGCGACCCCATGAATCGTAGAACGCCAGGCCTCCCTGTTCATCACCATCTCTCGGAGTTCACTCAGATTCATGTCCATCAAGTCCGTGATGCTATCCAGCCATCTCATCCTGTCGCCCCCTTCTCCTCCTGCCCTCAATCCCTCCCAGCATCAGAGTCTTTTCCAATGAGTCAACTCTTCTCATGAGGTGGACAAAGTACTGAAGTTTCAGCTTTAGCATCATTCCTTCCAAAGAAATCCCAGGGCTGATCTCCTTCAGAATGGACTGGTTGGATCTCCTTGCAGTCCAAGGGACTCTCAAGAGTCTTCTCCAACACCACAGTTCAAATAAAGTACTGAAGTTTCAGCTTTAGCATCATTCCTTCCAAAGAAATCCCAGGGCTGATCTCCTTCAGAATGGACTGGTTGGATCTCCTTGCAGTCCAAGGGACTCTCAAGAGTCTTCTCCAACACCACAGTTCAAAACCGTCAATTCTTCGGTGCTCAGCCTTCTTCACAGTCCAACTCTCACGTCCATACCTGACCACAGGAAAACCATAGCCTTGACTAGACGGACCTTAGTCAGCAAAGTAATGGCTCTGCTCCTGAATATGCTATCCAGGTCGGTCATAACTTTTCTTCCAAGGAGTAAGCGTCTTTTAATTTCATGGCTGCAGTCACCATCTGCAGTGATTTTGGAGCCCCCCCAAAATAAAGTCTGACACTGTTTTCACTGTTTCCCCATCTATTTCCCATGAAGTGATGAGACCAGATGCCATGATCTTCGTTTTCTGAATGTTGAGCTTTAAGCCAACTTTTTCACTCTCCTCTTTCACCTTCATCAAGAGGCCCTTTAGCTCCTCTTCACTTTCTGCCATAAGAGTGGTGTTATCTGCATATCTGAGGTGATTGACATTTCTCCCGGCAATCTTGATTCCAGCTTAACTGAGCATAGAGGTATCCAAAAGTTAGTCATTATTTTTATGAGGAATGTGCACTTTCACTAGGCCTGATTTAAAACCAGTGTAAGTATGGAAGGTTATCCAAGAACATTTATTATGGTGTAATTTTTTTTTACTTGAAATATAAAAATAACACCAGTCCAGCACAGGCTACAGATGTTCCATGATCTACATTTGCAAATTCTTTGAGAACTGACACGACTCAGAAAAATCTGCATTAAGAGAGAGTAAAGATTTTACCCAATTCCTAACTGGTACTTGGAACTGGCCATGACAGCCAGCTGACAACTATCATGGGGCTAATTGTTGAAGCTGATTTACCAGGCCTCTGTGGCTCTGCCAGCTACCTCCCTCTCCACCACCATTCCAAGTAACTCCTGACAAAGTTGGACCCAAGAGAAGAGAAGCAATCTCTTATGAGACTACTGAAGCTGCATGCTTGGCAGAAATCACAAAACTAGCTTTGCTATTTATAGGCAAACCTAGGGCAGTCATGCTTCTAGTTATATTTTGTTCAGATAGCAAATTCTCTTTAGGCACTGCAGTTATATCATAGATGATCTTTATCTGAAATTAATTTGAGATAAACTGACATTTCTATGCAGTGTTAGAATGTACTAGGATTTCTCATCATATGTGTAGCGATAATTTCACAATTATCACCTTTAATATAGTAGATCGCAGTGTATCAGTTGATTTCAACTGTAGGGCAGTTTAAATCCATTTAACTATATAATAAGTATACCTTGCTTTCTTATTCTACTCACATGACCTCTTAATACAAAGAAAACTGGTAATTTTTACCTTCATATTCAAGACAATACGTTAACCATAAAGTGGAATTTTCATGTTTCTTGTCTTTCACAATATGAAAGACAAAATTCAGCTAGCATATTTAAAATACCATATTATCTCTCAAATATGATCCTTGTTTACAGGCTTTTCATTCTTTCAGCTTAAAAATTGTGACAAAATGGTTTACTAGTGAGAGGGTAACAGGCAGGAAGGCCAAGGGTCTCCAAACGGAGAAAATAGCTTCCAAGTGTCAGACATTTTTATCTCTCTTAGGAGGCAGGAGGAAACAAACTAGTGATATTTTTTCCTTCTCTATACAAAGTTACAAGGAGGTTTCTATTAAATTCTGTGTTGCCATGACACCTGGTTTCACCTGAAGTTAACTATTCTCAAACCTAGAGTTTGGTTCAGTTCAGTTCAGTTGCTCAGTTGTGTCCAACTCTTTGCGACCCCATGAACTGCAGCACGCCAGGCTTCCCTGTCCATCAACAACTCCCTGAGTTCACTCAGACTCACGTCCATCGAGTCAGTGATGCCATCCAGCCACCTCATCCTCTATCGTCTCCTTCTCCTCCTAACCTCCAATCCCTCCCAGCATCAGAGTCTTTTACAATGAGTCAACTCTTAGTATGACCTAGAGATAACCAATGCCTTTTTCTTATGGAAATGTTTATCTTAAGCTATGCTAATGTACTATGCATTTACCCCAATCTCTGTCTTCAAGTCTGTTCCATCTTTTGGCTCAGAACCTATATGTTATACCTCACAAACCAATATGTTATACTCAGATATTGTTCCTCTAATTTATGTAAGTGAAACTATTGGTACGGTGATCTGCCCTTCTTCAAGATTCAAGATAATCATTTTATGGCCCAAGATGAACCATTTGGTGCCAAGATTATCCCAAAATGCGTCTTATAGGTGAGGGGCCTGGTACCATTCTGAGTTTTAAGACATTCCTTTCTTAATGTATATAACATCCAGCTGAAGACATCTAATCACACTAGGACCACAGCCTTGTCTAACTCAATGAAACTAAGACATGCCCGCGGGGCAACCCAAGATAGGCGGGTCATGGTGGAGAGGTCTGACAGAAAGTGG